>APFE031573633.1:36981-139406 GCA_000404065.3 Pinus taeda
AATATCATACTATATTCAATTTTAAGTCAATAAAATAAATTACTAGAAAAATATATTTACTAGAAATAAAATAGATCTAAGATTAGTTTTCAAAACTCAACCATTTAATTATTCAAATTAATTATATATATATATATATATTATATTATATATTATAATAAATGTATATAAATAAAAATTACATCTCAATATGATAGCATATATATTTAATCATCTACACAAACCCAATATCCTATATATATATATATAATATTATATTTTTATTTAATTTTATATATATATATATATAAAAAATAATATATATATATTTGAAATATATCATCAAATATATTAATATTTATCAATACCTATTATATTAATAAAGTTTATTCTATATTAACCATGTTTATTCTATTTAATGATTGGGTAAATAAATATACATATCTAAACCGTTTTTATCATACCTTATTTAGTGAGGATAGTTTAAATTAGCTTAGACTTATAGAATTTTTATTAAATGAATAATTGGAAAATAGTTAGGAAAATGCTTAATTTAATTCATTCATTAATTATAAATATAACTTTAAACATAGCATTATGATGATAACAATCTAAGGTTAATAAAAACCTTCAATTCTAAGGTTATTACACTTACTATTAATCAATCGCTAAGATTAAATTATGCTAAATATTCCCAAGATGCCAACATTAAATCATCTTCGAATAAATCGGGAAAAATGAGGGGATTAAATCCAACTAAAAGGATGAAATTTAGAGAAGAACAAAACAAATCGGGAGAAAAGCAAGAAAATACAACAAACCCAACGAAAAACAGCTCTTTAAGGAAAGAAACCAGGAAACACCGAGACCTAACCAAGAAGGGACCGCGGAGGCTAGGAAGACAGGGCTGGGACCCAGCAGCTGTTGATCTTCCAGCCATCATCCCTATTAAGATTATTCGGCCTTTTTTCGATCTCCAGGGCCTCCCTAAACTTGCGATGGTGAAACTGAGCAACCCTAGCAATGACTTGAGCCTCTTCGATACATACATGATGCATCGTCTTCTCGGCATGTTCCGCTAGGGCTGAGGATTTGATCCTCCCATGCCTCAAGTCAACTGAATGCTCGCTAATCCTCTGATTGATAGAGCGACCTATCTCACCAATATATGGAATCCCGCAAGAACAAGGGATGACATAGACACCCTTCATGTCTTTAGGGTCAATAGGATCTTTTACAGATCTGAGGGAGCTACGGATAGTATTAAGAGGTCTAAAAGTTGCGGGCACATCAAACTTTCTCAGAATCCTCGCAATTCTATCCGTGGTCCCTTGGATATAAGGAAGGTTAACTCCCATGACACGCTCATTAGGATCCTTACGGATAGCCGGTTCCTTCTTAGCTTTGAGGAAGGCCTTTTGACCCAGGTGTCTATCGTAACCATTTTTCACAAAGACATCCAGGAGATGAGCTTTCTCCTTTTCCAAGCTCTCTTCATCAGAGATTCTAACAGCCCGGGTGGCAAGAGTGCTTAGAACACCTATCTTTTGAGCTGGGAAATGATGGGAAGAAGCATGCAAGTATTGCTCAGTATGCGTCTTCTTCGTAAACACTTGATGGGAGAATGAACCATCTGCTTTCTTAGAGATGAGAACATCCAAGAACGGAAGATAGCCATTGCTTTCTTTTTCCATCGTGAATTTAATGGCAACGGACTGGATATTAAGATGATTGAAGAAAAGATCCAGCTCATCAGGACCATGAGACCAGACAACACCAGTGTCATCAACGAATCTTTTCTAAAGCTTTGGAAGGAGACGAGAGGAGGCCAAAGCCTTAGACTCAAAATCCTCCATAAAGAGATTGGCGACTACCGGGGACAAGGGGGAGCCCATGGTCCGCAATTTTGTGTTAATTTAATGATCCAAAGTTTAGTAGAATGGATTAATATGTCAATCACAAAATATGTTTTGTGCTTTCATTGAAATCAAATAATCAGATCATACTTCATACAAAATTCTTAGATTCACATTTATGCATGACTCTAATTCATTAAACTAGCTTTGTACATACATATGCTCAAAGGCATTCATTCTCTCTATGGCCCGATTTCCCATTCATTCAACCATTAGCTTTTCCCTTATGCTTAAATTGACTAAATACAACTTTAAAAGAAAATTAGATTTTCCTAGATCCGTAAGTCATCCATGATTTATTCCCTAAAACTCTCATGATTTATTCCATAAATATCTCATACTTTTCAACAAAAATTTTCTTTTGCCTTGTGGAAAAATATATCCTATCCATATTTCCAAAACTAATTATATCCTAACAACCACGCTTTCCTAGAGCTTTTGGAAATCCTAGAGATTTTCCAGTTCAAATGAGTTTTCATAAAATCATAAGGAAATACATCTAATGAATAATACAATCATTAGAAAGACCACTACTATAGTCAAAATACACTTTTGATCTGCAAAGTTGGATGTTCATGCATCAAACTCCCAAGGTGAAAAAGATTCATGGTCTCTTAACCATGTGTTGATCCTTCTCTTTGTCATGTTGTTGTTTCTTTATTGTCATATTCTTCATTCTTCCAAGCTTCCATATTTTATGCTATAATTTTCCTCCTTCCTTGTTGATATATACTTACTCCACCATCTACAAGATGTTTCATTCCTTTCTATTGAAAAAACATGTAACTAGGTTTGGTCTTCCTAATGATAGATGTAATCATGATTTTATGTATTCTATGAAAAGAGAAAATAAAAATATTATTATTGTTGATCTTGAGGTGTGGGTTTCATGCTCAAGACGATTAATTTTTATGTTAAACTCCCATTGAGAGCTCTTAGGATTTTTCATTGAATCATTAAAAGTCATTAAAAGATAATATAATCTGGTGAGAGATTCGCCAAAAAAATTATATATACATATTATATTATTGATAAAATCACCTCCCATTTTTCCTATGTATCATGGGGATTAGCCCATTTATTGTACATATAAATTTAGGGTGGTTCTTAAAATTTTCTCTAACTGTGAGTAGGATACTATCAAAATCACATTCAAATATCACACTTAGAGTTGAGTCCACCCTAGATCCATGGATCCATGCATTAGTACCATGCTACATAATTAGATCACCATGTAAACCTTTCAATTATGCATGACATAAATCATTTACAAACTGAATTTTAAGACCTAAACATTTGTTTTATTAAGTTTTTAAAAATCATTATGAAACCCCTTTTTAGGGACCTGTTGTTACTTGCCCATGATAGAGCCCATCTAGTCCAAGTGTTGAACCGGGATTCTATCATACCACTTGTAACAACACCCCACTTTCCCCATTGGGGTGCTTACTGCTAATCCAATTCCTCTTGTGTTGTTAGAAGAATGGGATAGTTATTTTTTTGTCTTTTATCTTTTGTCCCTTCAGGGGTATGGATTATTTAATTATGATTACCAGTCTTCTTGTACTCTCGAGTATTATAACTTGACTAAATGTATGTATAGATAACCAAAGTATCCATCACCTATACACACACACACATTATCCAGAGTTGTGGCCTTCCAAATTATTTATATATTTACCTTACTTCTTATTGGTGGTCACAATATGTCATGAACTTATTGTATGTCATTCCACTGCAAGTAATGGACCCCACAGCATAATTATATCCCTAGCGCATGTAATGGTTTTCCACATTTCTCTACTCTAGTGGCCCCCACTCTCCACCTAGGCCCCACCATAGTTACACCTTATGCAGAATTCACAACGATCGGTGGCCCATGCTACGTGTGCTCTAGATCAACGCATTCCAATGGGTCAACATGCATGAATGTTAACAACGGAAGGGATGGCTCACAAAGAAGTTTATAAAAATTGCTCATCTCTAGATCTATAGCTGGGATCAATTTCTACACCCTCTGTTACCTTTTCTAGAACCACTACAAGAGGTGTCAGAGAAGGAGGTATCAGGTTTCCAAAACCACTTACGAGTTGCTGACAGACGTATAACAACAAGATGGGCCCCATCTCTCAACCTCTTCCATGGTACCGACTCGCCATATCATCCCGATCCTGCCACCCCGATGATTCTCCTTACCTTCTCGCTTTTGCGCCTCCGGGAAATGTCATCTCAATCCCATGATCTCAACACTCTCATTGAATTATGTCTTTTTTGTGCCTCTGGGGTGAAACCTCTGGGACACGTCATCTCGGTCCCATCATCCCAACACTCTCTTTGACTTCTCCCATTTTGTGCCTTCGAGATGGAACCTATGGGACACTTCATCCTGGTCTCATCATCCTGACTCTTCTCTTCCATTGTTGTCCAACCCTGACCCTATGGAAGACATCCCCATAAGGTTTTTAAAAGGTCAACTAGGGTGTATGTCTTATCTATCTTGAAATATGGGGATTAAGTCAATGTTGATAGTATACAATGTTCCCGCAACACTGCTAGACAAGTACAAATATGTATGTGCCCATGCTCGATACTAGAGTGACACAGTTGCAGAAGGATTGATTTGAGCACGATTAACTTAGTTAAGGCTCATACATGTTTCCTTTATCAAAAATTAATTATTTAATCAATCAACAAAGGTTAGGATTCCTTCACCAATGCTACTCACACTGAATGCATAGTTGTCTAAACTCAGTACCTACGAAACTAATATACACATATCCCTCCTTGCATACAGGCCATTAAGGAAAAAGAATAGTCATAAGGACTAGTGAAAAAAATCTCATCATTTCCCATTTACAACTATAAATCATGCATTATTCAAGCAATCCATGTAAATTTAATCCAACATTTTGAACATATATGAATACATTCAATGGTACAAGTTACACTTACAAAGACTTATCTTAGATTGAAAACTAGTGTCTGGGCAATTGAGTCAGGGAATAAGGACTAAACAGTTGCAACTAGTCCTCACTTGTAGATGTCACCCCCAAGCTAGATTCAAGAGACTAAGGGGCATTGCTCAAAGGAATAAAACACAAAATGCTAGTTGAAACTAGAACTCCAGAGGTTCTCCTTCCTCCACCCACCAACTACTTAGCAATTAACAAATGTGTAGGGAATCTAAAGGCTAGTTTCTTTCACCTTCTAGCTATCTAATGATGACCAACCAATACACACAGGGAATCCAAATACTTCCTCTCCACCAAAGAATGTCAATGGAGACCAAAGAAACAAGCATCCACCATTTAGACTAAAACACAGTGGTTCCACCCACCTTGGGGAATTCTAGAATCCACTGTAAAACCACACAAGAAAAAGGATTCAAAGATCCTCCTTTCAGATTCCAAAGAAAAAACATCCACCCCAACCATCAAGGGACTCCAGCCATTTCCACCCTCTGGCTATACAAGGAATCGAGAGGCCATTGTTCCTCACCCGGGAGAGATCTTATTCTTACCAACCTTACCAACCCAAAACTGATATCTTTTTATTCCCTTATTTTTCTGCCCAAATCCTTTGCTCCTACTTTGTTGGATTCGCTTCTTGTGCCTCTCTATGTTCCCCATGATAAATCAAACTTCCCTTCTACTTTCCTTCACTGTGTAGTGATGTAATTTCATTAGCCTTGCTGCCAGCAGAGTCCAATATCATTAACCTCATCCTTTCTTCCTTGTAAGTTTTTTCCAAAGAAGCATGGCCTTCGTCCTTCTTTTTCAACTAAATTTAGTTCAAATACCAAGCCATTTAAGGCTTATTAACAGACCTTTAATGACTGTAAAAAACAATTTAGATTTACTGCAACAAGAAAACCTTGAATATCCCAAATAAGTAACCTCCCCAACCTCTGGAATTTGTGTCCCCCAATTCAACCCATATTTTTTTTTGTAAAAATATTTACATTGCATTTCATGAGATAATCATGGTTGGGGCTGCCACATACTCTCTCTCTCTCTCTCTCTCTCTCTCTCTTTATGTATGTATGTATGTATGTAGTTGTAAAGAATATTATCTACCTATGGAACCCTTATAATGAGGAAAATGATATATATCTATGGGTCCCTTATATTCTATATTCTATGGGAAATGATATAGTTATTTGTGATATACATGTGGGGTGAAAAAATAGTACCCAAACAAATATCTCATGGAAATAACTAAGGAGGATTAATGATGCCTCGATTGCCAAGGAATTATAATTTTTTTCCTTGAGTGTTGTTCTTGGTGTACTGTAGCAACAAAACGACATGCTAGCTTATTTGGAGTTATTTTTAGGTATACCTATGGGACTTCTTATCTGGCTAGGCGTACGTGGATGTGTTAGTATGTATACATGTATTGTCTAATGTAGTATTGCCTGAAAGAGTACCAACATGTGGCACAAGGGTTTCCAACATTGTGGTTCCACTTGTATTTCCTGCATATATTCTTCCCTAACTGAAGTATTACCTTTTTAATTAAAAATTTCTTTGTTATTCAAATATGTTGGAACATGTCTCTTCAAAAAATATTTATATTTATGGGCTTTTTAATACAAAAAGTCTCTTAAAATCACCAAACAATAGTTTATGCATTGTAGGTTTTGAAGTTGAAAATGTAAAATGATGGAAAATTATAGTATACTTCTCATATTGGCTATTATGACCCCAATTATGAAATGGCACAACTTATATAGATTTAATAGCACTATTTTGACTAAAATCTGTTAAAATGTCTTCAATCTGGAAAAATCATGGCCTTCCTAGAAAAATCCTATAAAAACTATTGATTTTAAATCGTGCAAGACTTCACTTCTTGAGCTCTGTTTCGGATATTTTTTTTTAATTGTCTATTTTTCAGAGAATAATTTAGTTTTTAGACTGGTTCTTCAATTTTTGAATAGATATTTTCATAAATTGACATAAATGTTGCCATCTTTTTTTCCATAAAAATCAACAAAAAGAAAAAAAGTTCTCCCACTTTGTATGCAAAAACTTTTCACACTTCGAAAAGAGCTTTGGTACTATTGATGGAGTAATTCACATAAAATATAGTGAAAAACCCATTAACACAAGATGAAATGTAAACCCTAGAAAAATCCATTTGATAATACAAAACAGATAGCTATGTTCACATCTATCTTCAAGGGGTGGTCCCTCCAAGAGGAATGCTCCAAATGCAATCATAATTCTTAACAAAGCATTCACAACTTTCTACTCTCTATATATCTATTCATAAATAATCTTATCTACCTATGGGCCCCTTATATTAAGAGAAATATATATATATATATATATATATATAATATATATATATAAATATTATATATAATATATTAATAATATATATATAATATACATATCATATATATATATACTATATATATATATATATATATAATCTGTGGGAAATTATATATATCTATTTCATGTGATATATGTGTGGGGTGCAATAATAGTACCCAACATAGTATCTCAATGAACTAACTAAGGAGGGTCAGGCTCAACCATGCCCTTAGTCATACTACTCAATTACGCGGGTACTAAAGAGTTGTTTCCCTAAGTGTTGTTCTTGGTGTACTGTAGCAACAAGATGTTCGATTAGCTTATCTAGAGATAGTTTCATGTATACCTATGAGACTTCTCATACACCCAAGGATACATGGAAGCAAAATTATTTATGAAGGAATTGTCTGATGTAATACTACTCGAAGGTGTACCAACATGGGGAATATGGGTTCCAACAATGTGGTTCCACTTCTATTTCTCGCATGTATTCTTCCCCAACAAAATTTTTACACACTTAATGACAAATCACTTTGTTATTTAAAGACATTGGAACATGTCTCTAAAAAAATAATTAAATTTATGACCTTGTTAATTCAATAAAAAAATCTTTAAATCACTAAAAATTAACTTATACAATGTAGGGTTTGAAGTTGAAAACATAAAATGATCACAAATTCTATTATACTTCTCAAGTTGGAAATTATGACCCCATTTATGAAATGCCACAAATTCTATGGATCTACAAGCACATGTTTGATGGAAATTTTTGTTCTCTAACAAACGATATTCAATATGCAAAATTTACAGCCTTCCCAAAAAAAACCCTAGAAAATTGTTGATTTTAAATTGTGGAAATTTTGCTTCTTGAACTATGTTTTGGATAATAATTTTTTTAATCGTCTAGTTTTTCAAGAGGAATCTAGTTTTCAGGTTGGATTCTTCAAATTTTGCATAAAAAAATATAACGTGATAAATTATTTCCATGTTTTTTCCATAAAATTAAAATAAATAATAAAATTAAAAATTAAATAGCAAAAAGAAAAAAAATCTCCCACTTTTTCTGCAAAATTTCTCCCACTTTGTGCTCAAGAAAGAGCTCTCGTAGTAATTATAATGTAATTCACATAAAATATAGTGCAAAACTCATTAACACAAGAGCAGATATAAACCCTAGAAATATCTTTAGAAAATAAGAAATAAAAAAACTATGCTAACTTGCCTTTTTAAAGGGACAATATTTCAAGAGCAATGTTCTAAATACAATCATAATTCTTGATAAAACATTACATAACCTTCTACTCTCTCTTTCTCTCTAGAGAGAGAGAGAAACTCTCTCTCTCTCTCTTCTCTCTCTCTCCTTTCTCTCTCTCTATATATATATTATTAGATAGATAATAGATATAGATCATTATATCTATATATATATAGATATATATATATATATACATATATAATATTATTCATTATATATTATATTATATATATAAAGCCCTTATATTCTATTGTTATTTCTTATTAGAAAATAGAGTGAGTGAGTGTGTGTGTGCGCGCCTATTAATGACAACCTCACAAATGTATATTAACACGCCATAACACTTCAATTTATCCAAGAATTAACTTGAAATGTATAGTTTGAACTTACGTCTAATTGATTTTTCTTTCTTCATTAACTTCAATTCGCTTTCTCTTATTAGTGTAATAATGTATATTTTCTTCATTAACTTCCATTTATTGTTTCTTGTAAAGGAAACTTTGTGTGTATTTGTGTGTGTGTGTGAGAGAGAGAGAGAGACTATCAATGACAACCTCAGAAATGTCTAATGGCACGTTGCCACACTCCAATTCATCCAAGAATTAACTTGAAATGTATAGCTTAAACTTACATTGGTGAGTTTCTTGCACCTTTGCAACCTTCTATAACCACCCCAAAGTATATATTTTAGGATGTGTAGTGGCCCTCAATTCTCACTATTTTACCAAGATTTTAGAAATCATTTCCTTCCAATTTCAAAAAATAAAAAATATCTAATACATCACATGGAACAATTGCTCCATCATTATGTCTAAGAACCTTTGTTCAACAACAAAAAATCAATTTCTTTACTTCCAAGATTTTGTTCTGTCTCATTTTTCTTTTCCTTACATCTTCACATGGAACATTTTATTCCTCACTTGTCTTAGGACATTTGATAGCAACAAAAATTCATTTCTTCACTTCATTTGAGTTTTTTTTCTCAAGAATTTTACCTTTATTGACATTGACAAATTTCTTGATTAAGACATTGGCAAAACACTTTTTTTTTTAATGTTTGTGGAAAAACTTGTGAACAGTATATGAAACCAACGTTTCGGACTAGCTTGGTGAGTCCATCATCATCAGGGCAATATTATTTGTATTTTGAGAAGAGAGAGTGTGAAATTATGGCGCTATTAATAGTTATTTGAAAAAATATTTGATGTCTCCTTTTTTTTAATGTCAGCCTAACTGATCTCATATTATTAATTCATATATATACTATATATATTATATATATATATAATATATATATAATTATTATAATTTATTTATAATAATAATATTTATTATTATTATTTTATTTATTTTAGTCACACGTTTTAATTAATGATGGATTATGTAATGTATTTATTTGGTTTATATTTATTTTTTTTATTTTTTTTTAATACTACTATTATTATATTACTTATTTATTTATTTATTATTATTATTTTTTATTATATTCTATGTTATATAAATAAGTTTCTTGTTATGTATTAGTTTGAATTGAAGTAATTTTATTTTTATTTATTTATTGACTTATTAAATTTTATTAAAAGAGGGAGTTGGATAGATTTATTTATTTATTATTTTATTAGATTGTATTTACTGTTTTTTTATTTTATTTAATAAGGGTTTCCAGGTGCTACTTAATTTTAGTCTGTCATCCCTATTCATGTTGTTGGAGGATTTTTTAATTTCAATTGCCTCTTTCACCCTTCTTTTTAAATAATGGTCTTCCTTGTGAATTAACTTTGCTTGTTCCATATAGAAATAGTGTGAGGAAGAACATGGGTGCTCTGCCAAACCTGATTTTACATGTTTCTTGTAATATCATTAATGTGTTCTTTTAATCTTATGCCAAAGGATCCCCCTGTTTCACCTATATAAACTTTTCCGCATGAGCAAGGAATCGAGTATACTCCTTTGTGATTTTTTTGGTCTATTAAGTCCTTAGCAGAATGAAGCATGTTTTTTAGGGTGTTAGGGGGCGTAAAGGCAACTAGGATGTTATGCTTGGTGAGAGTTCTGGCAATTTTATCTGTGGTTCCTTTAATATAGGGTAAGGAGATTCTAGGGTTTTCAAGAGTTTTTCTTTTTTGGTTATTGGTTATGGATTCTTTAATTATTTTTTGGATAATGTGTTTATGAATACCTTATGGAGATGGTTAAGTTCTTCCTCTAGATGTTTAGGGTCAAAGATTCTGGAGGCTCTGGTGGCTAGGGTTTTGATGACACCAACTTTTTGTTTCGGATGGTGGTGGGAGTTTGAATGAAGATATTTGTCAGTGTGTGTCTGTTTTCTGAAGACCTGATGGCTTAGTTTGTCATTTTTCTTGGTAAGGAGGACATCTAAGAAGGGGAGTTGGTTGTCTTTTTCAATTTCAATAGTGAATTTTATATGTTTACAGAGGCTGTTTAAATGAGATAAAAATTCATTAAGTTTATCTAAACCATGGCTCCATTTAGCGAAAATGTCATCTACATATCTTTTCCATTCTTTAGGGGTAAAGGGGAAAGACCTAAGGGCCATTTGCTCAAAGTGTTCCATGTATAAGTTGGCAATCAATGGTGATAATGGAGAGCTCATTGCAACACCATGTGTTTGCTCATAGATTTTTCCTTTGAAACTGAAGTATGAAGATTTAAGGCAAATGCCTATTAGTTCCACAGTTTCAAGGTTTGTGATTTTCTTCAATACTTCTATGGCTTCATCCACTGGAATCATAGTGTAGAGAGACACTACGTCAAAGCTAACCATTAGGTCATTGTCACTAATTTCTAGGTGTTTAATCCATTCTATGAAGGAAGCGGAATCTTTGAAAAAGAGAATCATAGAATGGATTAAACACCTAGAAATTAGTGACAATGGATTGCCTAGCCATATTAGTATAGACTAGTGGATGGAAAGGAAAAAATACATAGAAGGGAAAGAAGAAATTTTCAATTGCCTCATTGAAAGAAAGACAACCATACTCTCATATCAAACTATTTCATTTTCCACTCTACAAGTCAAAATCACCCATTGTATCTACAACATAGATTCAATTCAATGACTTCTATGTCTTGTGAATATTAGGGGTTTGATTTCTTTCCTTCTTAAGCAACAAGAAAAATCACCCATTGTATCTACAACATAGGTTCAATTCAATCACTTCTATGTCTTGTGAATATTAAGGGTTTGATTTCTTTCCTTCTTAAGCAACAAGAAAACAAGAGAAAAACAATCAAACATACACCGAATAATACACACATAATGCAACAACATTTTAAAGGAGAATCCTCTAGAGAGAAACTCCAATTTATTTTTAATCCAGAAGTTTGTGAATCAACAAATATTTACAACTATAAGTCTACATGATCTTTGGAATTCCACATCCATGAGGTTAGGTTTACAGTGCTTGATATTCTTAGTGCTCATATTAGAAAATTCCCCTTAAACGAAAATCCTTCTTCTCTTCTCTTAAAAAACATCCATGAATCAACTTTCCTAATAACCAATCAATTCATCAATTTTCTAAATAACAAACCCTGACTGCATCTTATAACTAAGATAGTTATGGACCATTTCTAAAACTCCATTACAAATGTTCATCTTGATCATCCTTTTAGTTACACAATGGTTTGCCTTACATAAGTAAGGTCAACTATCCAATTGATAAGCTCTTGGTTCATGAAAGACAAAACATTCTTCTCACTAACACTTTGTCCAAACTAACACGATAGTCTTGTGAGGGGGACGAGGTGACGACTAAAGTAAAGGTCAGCTCGAACCTATTTGGGTTGGGCTTTCCACCGGGGACCCGCTTTCGTTATTTTTGCGATCCTATAAAGCAATGCACGCCCGATAAACCCTGTCTGATAAATGTTAAACGCTGCACACACGCTTTACTTTCGCGGAGCAAAATGTTCATCGAAGATAAGACCTTTAACAGTACTGAAAACACGTCACCTTTCTAGACGGTCCCATTAATTTTAATTATAATATTTTCCACCATCCTCTCCTCTCTTTCACGGTCTTCAACCTTCTAGTTCCTTGCAGTCATGAACCCACGGCTTCTCAGCCACTAATAAGTCATGACATATGCACAGTACATTAACACAAGAAATGAATGCATGCCTTTCTTTCCATCTCCACTCTTCAAGAACTCTGTCGTTGTGTCTTAAAGCTCCAGTTTATGTTTTCGGCCACTGCTCTGCGTGTTTTCTCGAATAACAAGACACAGGTATGATTTGTTTCTCTGCCGGTTCAAATAAATGGTTACCTGAGGAAGTACTTGGCACAGTACCTGAGTTTCTGTCTACTAGAGTATTCATAGTATTTTCTGTAAATGGTATTTTTTTCAGTGTTGTATTTGCTCTTGTCATTGCATCTTTACATGGTATTTTTCACAGTGGTGTATTTGCGTATAGTATTTTCTGTAAATGATATTTTTTTCAGTGTTTTATTTGCTCTTGTCATTGCATCTTCTGTACATGGTATTTTTCACAGTGTTGTATTTGCTCTTGTCAATGGATGTAGGAGGGGAACAAGGTGAAATTGAGGCTGGTTGTCCGCGTATAAGTAAATAGACAGTGGAATATAAATATAATTAGCAACCATGAGCACTATGAAATTCTGCCCGGAATGGTGCGTTCTCTTGCTTCTTTGTTTTTTGTTTTTGTTGCTGATCATATTTTATGCGATTGTGTTTGGAATACGCATTGCTTTCAGTTCATACTTCAAACTCTGAATTTAACTTCTATCTGAATGCGCATGAATTTCAGACTTAGTCACCTGAATTACTCACGGGCTTTTCTGTTTCAGTAATATATCTCTGAATTAGTCACGGGCTTTTATGTTTCAGTAATATATCTTTTGGATGATTTTTTAACGTAACTATAAGAATAGAGTCTAAGTTAAACATTTGTTTTTTTGTGAAGGGTTATGAGTTTGGTTTTTTTTTAACCATGGTAAAGGGTAATTTTTTTGGGTCAAATTTGCTGCCAAAATATGTTCTATAGGATTTGAAATGTTAGGTAAGGGATAACATCTTATTGTCTTAACTATTAGGTTTTGATTTTGGTTTATCAATAATAATAATAATTAAATTTTATAGTTACTATTAAGATGGAAATCAATAATAATAATATTAATTTAATTTTAAAGTGAGGTCAGGGATCCATTTCCACACAATTACCATTTGGATGTTAAAGTCTAAAGTCTAAGTTTTCTCATTGGATGACTAAGTGGTTGACACAATGAGATGTTATTCCCTCCACCCAATTTTAAATCTTACTTGGGATAACTTTTGTAAAGTAATGGACATCTTTGGCTAGTTCCCGTTTCAAATTCCAAACTCAAGGAGTAGACTCTTGCTAAGTCATATCTAGCTTAGATATCTAACTTAGGGGCCTCTTGGATATACTCTTAGTAAAACACCATGGTAATAAATAAATAAAGCCTATGAAGATCTCTTGGATATACTCTTGGTAAAACACCATAGTAAAAAATAAATAAATAAAATATATAAAAGTGTATATAATCTACCTTTGTAGATTTGAATCTTTGACCTCTTACTAGAAAACACATGTTATTATTAACCATGAAATAAAATTTATTTTATAAACATACTATCATAAATTATGATGACTTTAATTTAATATAATAAGGGATTGTAAATTATGAATTAAGATCTATTTTATTTTATAAAAAAAATTATTAGGATAAATAGATTTATATGTCAATTTGATGTTTATGATTTTAGAATTAAAATTTTATTAGTAACTATCTGAAATCTCATTATTAAATGAAATTTAAAATAAATTATATAAAATATAATTATAAAATAATAATAAATCATATTGTAAGAAATTTATACCAACATTGTATTGTTACACTAATTTTAAACCGTGTTATTTTGAATAAATTCATTGACTTGTTATAAATAGTTGGTTTATTAATTCTTTGAAATTATTACCTTCGTAAAAGATTTTATTTTACCTTCAATTTCTTTATAATTTAGTTATTTGTGAGGCCGGAAAAAATGACTTTTTCTGCTATGTTCACTTTCACAAAACTGCAATTTTGAGAATACCAAACAATGATATTTTTTTCAGCAGTCACAAACTAATAATCCACAATTTTGTGCTAATTTAATGATCCAAAATTTATTGGAATGGATTGATATGTCAATCACAAAACATATTTCGTGCTTTCTTTGAAATCAAATAATCAGATCACAGTTCACACATAATTCTTACATTCACAAGTATGCACGAACTCTAATTCATTAAACTAGCTTTGTACATACATATGCTCAAAGACATTCATTCTCTCTATGATCTGATTTCCCATTCATTTAGCCATTAGCTTTGCCCTTAGGCTTACATTGACTAAATACAACTTTAGAAGAAAAATAGATTTTCCTAGATCACTAAATCATCCATGATTGATTCCCTAAAGCTCTCATGATTTATTCCATAAATCTCTCATGCTTTTCAAGAAAAGTTTGTTTTTTTCCTTATGGAAAAATCTCTTCTATCCATATTTCCAAAACTAATCCTATCCTAACAACCAAGCTTTTCTAGAGCTTTTGGAAATTGTAGAGATTTTCCAGTTCATATGAGTTTTGATAAAATCATAGGGAAATACATCTAATGAATAATACAATCATTAGAAAGACCCCTACTCTAGTCAAAATACACTTTTGACCTAAAAAGTTGGATGTTCCTGCATTAGACTCCCAAGGTGAAAAAGAATCATGGTCTCCTAACAATGTGTTGATGAAGCATGTCTTCCTAGATCCGAAACATTGTTTTGCATTTGATCCTTCTCTTTGTCATGTTGTTGTTCCTTTGTTGTCATCTTCTTCATTCTTCTAGGCTTTTAGATTTTATGTTGTTATTTTCCTCCTTCCTTCTTGATATATACTTTCTCCACCATCTGCAAGATGTTATTCTTCATTCCTTTCTGTTGAAAAATGTAACTAGGATTGGTCTTCCTAATGTTAGATGTAATCATGATTTTATGTATTTAATGAAAAGAGAAAAATAAATTTATTATTGTTGAACTTGAGACATGGGTTTCATGTTCAAGAAGGTTTATTTTTAGGTCAAGCTCCCATTAAGAGCTCTTAGGATTTGTCATTGAGTCATCATGTCATTAAAATTCATTGTCATGTATAAGAGAACTATGTGGGCATGCTACATATTGTAAGAAAAACATTTAAGCTAAATTCATGTAAATGAACCCTCCAAGACCTTATCAAATGCTAATGATCAAGTTGACCTTCAAAAGGAGTTGTCAGCCTAATCAAGAAGACATGTCGGCTTAATTGCATGAGTGAGAAGCCTATAAAAGGAGAACTCGGCCTCACTGAAGAGGGCATTCGATCAAGCAATAAAATCAAGGAGAAAAGTGTGAATAAGAAGTCTCTTAGATCAACGAAGTAGAAGACAAAATGATGAATAGTTTTGGATCTGTTTTTGGGCCTTTTTGTTCACATGTGTGATGGAACTAGGGCTTATCTCAATGTAGTAAATCTGAAGTACAATCATCTCAAAGGGGCCGAAATAAGTCAACGAAAGGATCTTTCCTGAAGGTCAAAGTCATAAAGAAGCTAGCACAAGCCAAGTGAAAGAGAAGGAGGGCTAAAGTAGCCCTAATTTTTTCACATGTGGGAAAAGTACAGTCAACAACAATAAGCCGAGAATTGCAGGAAGGAAGGCTGAAAATCTCATACTAGGGTTGTAGTGTCAAGGGTCAAGAAAATAGGAGAGATTGCAACAATATCAAGAAGTTGACTTTGACTTGAAGAAAGCATTGAATTTGTCTTGGAAGGGTTGTAGGTCAACGGTCTAGGTCTTGGAATTCGTCAATTGAAGATTTTATATGAAGAAAAATTCTATGGGTTTTCCTCTCAAGATTGGAGAGGTTTTGGCCCTGGCTGATCACCTATATCTTGTGTCCTTTGTCTCATTATTCTTTATGCTTTTGGTAGTTGTTTGATGAAGAGAACACGTAATAATAAGAAAGTAAAAGAAGAAGTGAATGAAGTAAAATTAAAATACATAACAAACAGTTATCAAGCAAGAGAAATCATATCATCTCACTGCCCTAGATTTCTCAACACTTTATGTGCTAAATACCTCTTCTGTTGAGTCTTTTTTAACATCAGCTTCCTCATTTCCTCTATTTCCTCATCCAAACTATCTTCTGGCTGGCACAAGTCACTAGTTCCTTGTTGAAATTTGTTGCTATCCTCCACTAAAGCATCATGATACCAATTGCCTAGAGTTGATTCCACCACTCTCTATAGTTTTTTTTGGAACTCATCATCAGTGTTGCCCCCCTGTTGTTGCATTTTTCCATGGGAAACTTGTCCTTGTAATCTCTTGGACTACTGCAATTCACTAGACTCTTTGTCCTTGGATTATTGACTTGTAATGTTTTCCATGCTTACTCCTATGCAATACTGCAGGTCTTCTTTCAATGATTTGTGTACTTCATCAATTGAAGTATTTCCAATCCATTTCACTATTCCTTGTATATCTTCATTACCTACAGACACAAACTAGTTGTTTATTTTAAAAATATGAGACCTTGAAGTCTCTTTTGTTGCCTCCAATATCTGTTCCTCGTGTAGCACTAAAAATTCCAAGTTGCCCATCAAATCTTCATCTGCTTCATCCGCTATAACAACTTCAGCATTAATATCCAGACACATGTTCATCAATCTTAGGATGTTATTCAATGGTGGCATTTTCCCATGGCACATAGTCTTCATCTTGACTATCCTTTGCCTTCCTTCCATCTTGTATAACAATACTTAGTGATTGTTACTCCTCTCTGCATAGAAAAAAATTAATGCTTTGTCCTTTATCTGGAACAACTCCCACATTCATACACCAATTGTTAAAATCAAAATCAATATGGCCTTTATCTTCTATCAACATCTTGACCATCAATTGTTGGTTGTCTAAATTATTTGTGAAATTCTCAAAAGGTTTCATCTTAGCATCTTCATCACTGTCATCCTCTCCAAGGATGGATCCTTGTTCACGTGCACAAATGCACACATTCATCTTAGTGATCTGGAGTTTTTCTTCTTCTCTTAACAAAACTGTCAACTTCTATTTCTATCTTCTTGCAATCAACTACTTGACATGCCATCTAGTTGTCCTCTTCATTACCCATCCATGGTTTTGATTTTGTAGCAACTCCATCAGTTCATTAAGTTATGCCTTCATTTCAACGATCTCTTTCTTAAACTCTTCATCATTCATTTTCCTATGGCTTACCCTTGAACCTTTATTACGACTATCATCTACCATTTTACGTTCTCCTTTTGTGGACTTTCACCATGTTCATTGTGCATTGCAACAAAGGCAACACCTTACCAGAATACCTCTAAACTTCGCCAATGGTTCACTCCTCTTGAATCTTCTTGAGCGCTCTTTGCTCCTCTAGCTTCTGCACACATTCACTGAGAAATTTTGTTGTCTTCTTCTTGTATGTAAGGTTCTCTTGCCACATTGTTACCTCTTTGTTGCTACCATACATTAATTAATTGTTAAAAAAACACAAGACCAATAACATGTCAGATCTTAACAGATTTTCTCTTCCATCCTTTGCATAAGTTCCTATGTGATGTGTTCCTGTAAAAAACCTTCGCACTGAGATCTATATTTCCCAAAGAGCATATCCTTGCTCTAATACCACTTGATGCAGGAAAAATTGACTTTTCCTATTATGTTCACCTCTACGAACCTGCAATCTTAAGAATTCCAAACATTGATATTTTTTCCAGCAATCACAAAACTAATAATCCACAATTTTGTGCTAATTCAATGATCCAAAGTTTATTGGAATTGATTGATATGTCAATCACAAAACAAGTTTCCATGCTTTCTTTGAAATCAAATAATCAGATCACACTTCACAGAGAATTCTTAAATTCATAACTATGCATGAGCTCTAATTCATGAAACTAGTTGTGTACATACATATGATTCTTTCTATGGCATGATTTCCCATTCATGTATACATTAGATTTTCCCTTAGGCTTACATTGACTAAATACAACTTGAAGAAAAATAGATTTTCCTATATCTCCAAATCACTTCTTGATTTATTCCTTAAAGCTCTCATGATTTATTCCATAATCTCATGCTTTTCAAGGAAGCTTTGCTTTTGCCTTATGGAAAAATATCTGGTATCCATATTTCCAAAACAAATCCTATCCTAACAACCACGGTTTTTCTAGAGCTTTTGGAAATCCTAGAGATTTTCCAGTTGATATGAGTTTTCATAAAATCATAAGTAAATACATCTAATGAATAATACAATCAACTAGAAAGACCCCTACTCTAGTCAAAATACACTTTTGACCTAGATAGTTGCATGTTACTACATGAGAATATAATGTCTTTTGAATAGTTTTCCTAATTTTTTTTAACATTAAATATATTTTTTATTCAACTTTTTTTTAAGAATATGTATTAATGTGTGTAACCATTGTTATATAACTTAAGTATTATTTTTTTAAATTACTGTTATGAATTATAAAATCTATTTTAAAATATGAAATAATTTGTTATTTTATGTTATTATTTTCATTGCTTATTGTTAAAGTATATATTTAGTTAAAATTAGAATATAGAAAATAAAAGACTTCTTTATATTTTTCTGTTATTTTAAACATGTATATTTTTGTTCAACCTTTTCTTTAAAAATAGTATTAATATGTGTGTAATGGTTATATATAATTATGTATTGTTTTTTAAATTACCATATATAATAATATTTATTTTAACATATAAAATTATTTATATTATTTATTTTATTTTATTTATTTAAAAAAAAATTATTCAATATTACACTAAATAAAGCATCAAAAAAAATTGCTTATTACCTACCATGACGTTTATATATACCGATATGTATACCTTTATTATGTTATTGTTTCTATCAATATGTCCATGAAAAAACTTCACTCTTAGATAGGTCTTTCTATACATTAAATTTAATAATAATTAAAAAATAAAACAAAACAATTTCCATTATTTTGTTAATGAATCATGAACATATCTCTTTACCTGTATTGCAAAGCTTTAGATCCTAGTTGAAAGAAAATAAATGAATATGTATATTATTGCCATATTCAAATCGAAATTAAAACTATAAATTTAATATTTATAATATTTTATATGTAAATGACTAAGACAAACGAAAACAGTAAGTAAGCATAATCAAGTGGTACTTTAATTGATTCGATTTTTAATTATGGTTAATTCCGAAAACACTAAGTAAGCATAATCAAGTGCACTTTTATTGATTCGATTTTTAACTATTGTTAATTCCTTATTTTTCGTTCAACCTTAGTACATTTTTTTTTGGTTTAATTACTTTTACTTATAGTAATTTAATCATTTTTCCATTGTAACAATTTATTTATTTATTTTTTATTCTATCATAATTATGGGATTTTTTATTTTTTCATAATTTAATGATTTTTATTTTGGTAAGATTAAATTTCAATTTATATAATAATTTATTATCCATAATAAAAATGTGTTCATTATTAAACTTGAAATTTTGAAATATTATATAAAACATTTAAATAATATCATTAAAAAATTTGCATCATGTGCAAATCATTTCCCTACAATCTTAACTACAAATTTCTTACTCACTTTTTTATTCTCAAGCCTTTCATGTAAATATGCAACAACACGTCACCAAAAAATTCTCTCATGTAATTTCTACCAAAAGACTTTGTTTAATTCGTTATGGATCACAGAAGCTTGAATACAAAAATGTCAATATTATTGCTCTCCTCTTCTTTGTAGATATGCAACAATGGCAATATTATTGCTCTACTCGAGTGTTAGCAAACTTGTTGAGTATAACCTTAAAAAAAAAAATTATATAGATGGAAATTAATGACCATCTTTCTTTTAGGTTTCATTTTTGCTGGTGTTGATTAAGATGCGTATCTTTATCACTTTCATTAATTAATCCATATTTAATGCTCAATTAAAGCTCAATTATTCCTCTGGTGTGTATAAAATCATCTTTATGAAATACTTGAAATCTTTTATGCTCTTGGTTAGTAATTATCTTTTATGTCTTATTTCTTATCTGATATTTAATGTTTAGTATGTTATTGTTATTAAGTTTTACTAGTGTATTTTAAATGTGTTATTATTTGAATTTTTTAATTACAATAATATGTTATTATTTGAATATTTTTAATTACAATTTTCAAGTTGTTGAAATTGAATATACAAGTGGTTAAAATTACACAATCTATGTGCATGATTTTTCAAGGTGTTGAATCCATAATGCATTAAAAAATGTAATTTTATGAATTAAAATTTGCAATTTCATAAAAAAATTACAGTCATATTCCAATAACGCTTGCCGAAAAAAGCTTAAATTCTACACTGTTTAGACTTGTTATTTCTAGTTTATCATTGCATAAAAAATGCTTAATGCAAAATAAACTAGAAATCACCATGTCTCTCTATACAAGCCTCCATAGTAATATTTAATATCTTATCTAATCAATTGACCTATTGTCTTTATAGTGCTAAGGCTAAATAACTTAGGAGGTGGCCACATTTTTTTATTTTTTTTTCCTTCAAAAGTTCTTTCAATAGATTTTCAAAATAGCATAGCTTACAAAAAATATCTCAATAGTCCTGCTCTCTTGGGATAGACATACATTGTGAAATTGGGGATTGGAGCATACCAGTGAGGACAAATTACATGCATTATTTCTGATAAGTGTTGAGACCTTAGCCTACTAACATAGACACCAAAAGAAGCTTGAGTTGACAACAACATGTTAGGGAAGGGGGTGGGGAGGCATTACATGGGGAGCTGCGAAATACCCAATACGGTCATGAATGTGGAATTTAATGTGCTCCACTCAAGCTTCCACGCTGTGAAGATGGTCATTGGTACGTTGTTGACTACGCCGGAGGTTGTCCAGTTGCTCTAGGATTTCACTCTGACTGTACTGAATATCTGTCATATATGCACTCATTGCATCCTCATAACCATAATCCATGAGGATATCGATAGCAAGCTGAAGGAGGCGCAACTGCTTTGCTATAGTGTCCAATGAGGTCGGAGCTACAAGGTTTCCTGGAGAATTGGATGGTGAAATAGCCTCAACGTCCTTGGTTTCTCAACTAGCCTAATTGGCGGAAGATGAAGAGTGCCCAAGCTCGGGACGACCAGCTTGAGCTGGCTGACCCCTCCCTCAGCGAGGACAACCCTGTTAGCGGGGCATGTTAAAATCAACAGTGGATGACTGAAAACAATAGGAGGAAGCCGCGGAGGACGTTGTATCCCACATGCAAAAGATGCAACCAAAACCAAAACCATAGGGCCACTACCCTACTACAGTATAAAATTCCAAATTGCAATTAGAACCCAAAGAGGCAAACAAATCTAAGACCTCCCAGGCTGGAGCAAAAGGCAGAGAAGCCTTCGCAAGAAAATTCAAGGCATACCACTGGCCGTGAGCGCAACCCCGATTGGGGGAGAGGAGAGTGAAACGTCCTGCATGCAAAGGACAATGCCAAAACCATGAAGCCAAATTCTCGAAATTAAAACACCATTCACACACTTGAGAGAACCCAAAGGAGCTTATGTAGATGAGGGAGGAGCCAACAATGGCCACCAGTGTTGTAGAAGCCTTTGAAGGTGAACCACAACTATCTAGGTTCCAAGGTGCCAAGGGTAGACCAAGAGGCAATATACAACCCGCGCTCGGAGGCATACCACAGCTTCCTTGCTCCCCATCTGAGACCAACACCCTAATGGGACACCATGACCCCAGACCCAAGCACCTTCATAAACCTTCAAACCCAAATTCGTCTCCCAAATTGTCGAACTGAGATGCATAGGCTGCCTACCGACGAATTTAAAGACTGAATGCGAGGAGAGACTCATCCTGTTGCGAAAATGAATGCAAATGCGGAGTGTCCAGGCTCTATCAATGCCCGCGTGGAGGAGGAGTTAGCCCCAAAGGCCTCCCACGAGAGAGATGGGCATTGGGAAGAGCAACCCCATCTGGGGAGGAGGTGGCCACATTAAACTCAAAATTGGATTACATAAATAATAAGTCATATACATTTCTATTTAAAGATTGGTTCTTTTTTGGTTTTTAAATTATTATTGTTCTTCTTTATAAATTTGGGTGTTCTTTCATGGGTAGGGTAGAAATTTAAAAATAAATTAATCATTCAAATTTGATAGTTTTAGTTATTTGATAAATATATTGAACATTTTAATTGACTCCTATCACAGGAAGTGATAATTTTTAACCATATTTGATGGTCAAACTAATATTTGGCCATCAAGTTCCATACATGTTCATGAAACATACTTATTTCATGTTCATATTGGGTCATATTTAGTAGTTGTTTTTATCCCTATTTCAAAAAGTGTTGCTATTGGTGGTGTCATTTTTCTTTTTGGGTTAAAATTGCAACCATGTGCAACCATGATCTTTAACAACCTCATAATCTTGCTAACCGAAGGGTGAAAATTTGAATCTGGGTAACACTTTGCCTTATTTTTTTAAGTTTTCTTTTTTTAGGTCTCCATCAACATTTTCATAGTTAGCAATCATTTTTCTCTAAATTTTTTTAGATAGAAAAGTATAGAATTATATGCATTGCATACTATTTTTATAAATATTTCTATTAGTAGTAGTTTTCCCTGCATTTATTAACCATAAAACCCTAATTCCAAAAAGTGTTTCCCATTTTCACGTTTTCACCCAAAACCTTAAATCAAACCCTAAATCAAAATATGACATCACTAACAACACCCTTTTTTGGGGAAGGGGTTAGGGGTTTTAAAATTACAACTTGTTTAAAACAGCCTTAACAGTTAATACCATTGCAAAAAATCCTAAAAACAACCGCAAAATAGAAAAGTGGTTCTAGTAGTTGAATTTGTAACTTTTTTTAAACCATGGACTTGACCATCAACATTATTATGGTCAAAATCCTAAAATCAACTCCCCAAATCTAAAAGAGATCCCACTAATAGCACACACTCTCTTTTGGGGCTCAAAATTGTAATCGTTTTGAAACCATGTCCGAAATCACCATTATTATTGCAAACAAAGTATCATAATAAGATTATTTAAAAAAAAATCTAAATGGTTTTTGGTGTAACGACAATCATGACTCTAACAAGTGGTATCAGAGCCAAAGGTCTCGAGTTCGAAACACACTTGGATCGCGTTGAGGGGGGAGATTGTTGCGCTCCCCATTAATGGTGGTGTTGATCCAACGCTCCCGTGTGTTTCGTGGCATCTTCTTAACACTAGCGATGTGTCTGTTTACTAACACCTGCGGGTTTTGGTGTAACGACAATCGTGACTCCAACAAGTGGTACCAAAGCTAGAGGTCTCGAGTTCGAAACACATTGGGCTCGCGTTGGGGGGTGGGGGAGATTGTTGGCTCCCGGTTAATGGCGGTGTAAGTGGTCAACGCTCCCCATGTGTTTCGTGGCATGTGCTTAACACCAGAGATGTGTTTATTTACTAACACCTACGGGTTTTGGTGTAACGGGAATCGTGACTCCAACAAGTGGTATCAAAGCCAGAGGTCTCGAGTTCGAAACACACTGGGCTCGCGTTGGGGGGAAGATTGTTGGCTCCCCGTTAATGGCGGTGTAAAAGGTCAATGCTTACCGTGTGTTTCGTGGCATGTGCTTAAATCTAGCGATGTGTTTGTTTACTAACACCTGCGGTTTTTGGTGTAACGGCAATCGTGACTCCAACAAGTGGTATTAGAGCCAAAGGTCTCAAGTTCGAAACACACTTGGCTCGCGTTGAGGTGAGAGATTGTTGCCCTCCCTGTTAATGGCAGTGTTGATCCAATGCTCCTGTGTGTTTCGTGGCATGTGCTTAAATATAGCGATGTGTCTGTTTACTAACACCTGTGGTTTTGGTGTAACGACAATCATGACTCCAACAAGTGGTATCAAAGTCAAAGGTCTCGAGTTTGAAACACACCTGGCTCACGTTGAGGAGGAGATTTTTGCGCTCCCCATTAATGGCGGTGTTGATCCAATGCTCTCGTGTGTTTCGTGGGATGTGCTTAACACTAGCGATGTGTTTGTTTACTAACCCTTGTGGGTTTTGGTGTAACGGTGATCGTGACTCCAACAAGTGGTATCAAAGCCAGAGGTCTCGAGTTCGAACCACATTGGGCTCGCGTTGGGGGGTGGGGAGATTGTTGGCTCCCCGTTAATGGCGGTGTAGAAGGTCAATGCTCCCCGTGTGTTTCGGGGCATGTGCTTAACACTAGAGATGTGTCTGTTTACTAACACCTGCGGGTTTTGGTGTAACAGCAATCGTGACTCCAACAAGTGGTATCAGAGCCAGAGGTCTCGAGTTCGAAACACACTGGGCTCGCGTTGGGGGGAATATTGTTGGCTCCCCATTAATGGCAGTGTAAAAAGTCAATGCTTCTCGTGTGTTTCGTGGCATGTGCTTAAATCTAGCGATGTGTTTGTTTACTAACACCTGCGGGTTTTGGTGTAACGGCAATCGTGACTCCAACAAGTGGTATTAGAGCCAAAGGTCTCAAGTTCGAAACACACCTGGCTCGTGTTGAAGGGGGAGATTGTTGCACTCCCCGTTAATGGCGGTGTTGATCCAACGCTCCCGTGTGTTTCGTGGCATGCTCCCATGTGTTTCGTGGCATGTGCTTAAATCTAGCGATGTGTTTGTTTACTAACACCTGCGAGTTTTGGTGTAACGGCATTCGTGACTCCAACATATTTATTCTTCCACTCCAAGGCTTCATTTATAACGCATAATAAAACCATAAACCATTTATGGTTTTCTATTTCTGCATAAGGAAAACCATCAATGTGTTATTCTCTGCCACTGCTAATTGCTGAAATAATTATCTTCATAATGCTGAATTATTTCCTACAAATGAGTTGAAATATTCTTTGCACACTGATGAATGATTTCCTTCCTAACAACTAATTTAGTTTTTGTACATTACTGAAATATTTTCGTGCACGTTGATAAAATTATTCTCTACACATTGCTGAAAATTTTCACAACACATTGATAAAATTATTCTCTGCACATTGCTAAGATTATTTCCTAAATAACAATTGAATTTTTATTGCACATTACTGAAATATTTCCTTGCACACTGCTACAATTATTTTTTGCATGTTACGGAAATTTTTCTCTGCACATTGCCTAAATTATTCCCCGCTCATTGCTAAGATTATTCCATGCATAATAGTTGAAATTGTATTATGCACATCGTTGAAATATTTTCTTGCACATTGATGAAATTGTTCCTTACACATTGTTGAGATTTCTTTCAAAAAACAACTGAATTATTCTCTTTACAATATCTAACATTATTGAAATATTATAATTGACAACTGTTCAAAAAATCACCTCCCAGCTGATGAAATATTTTTTGCACAATTACTGAATTTCTCCGTGGCACTGCAGGAGTTTTGTGTAGTAATATAGGGTTTTCGAAAGCACTAAAGAAATTCTCTACAACGATGTGATGTTCTTTGCAGCATTACAAAGATTCTCCACAACACCGTAATGTTCTCAACAATGCTTCAAAATTTCTTCATATTAGTGCAATGTTCTCGACAACACTATAATTTCTTTGTAGTAGTGCATTGTTTTTAGTAGAAAAACATAACTTTTTGCAAACACTACAAGGAGTATGACACCTTTCCCAACATTCAACCACTTGTCATATACCTTGCAAGAGTAAAGGGGAGAACAAATCAAACTACAAGCTAATTGTTGGGGCCTAGAAGGTCCATGGGTTCACAACACCACTTGAACTTATTTGTGCTCACTAGTTTCATTAGTGCATCTCCAACATTTTGCAAGGTGTGAATTTTCTCAAGTATGACCTTTCCATCCTCTACCATGTCCCTATCAAAATGGTTTTGAATATACATATACTTTGTCTTTGCATAAAAGGTTGGATTTTTAGCTAGACAATTGGCACTATTATTATCATGTTGAATCATAATAGCTTTCCAACTTAACCTTACATTTGAAGAATTTTTCATAAGTTAGATAGCCTCACAGTCATGAACAGTTGCCATATAATCTACCTTTGTAGAAGACAATGTAACCATAGCTTGTTTGTTGCTCATCCAACTTACTACTCCACCAAATAGACAAAACACATAACCACTAGTGGTTCTCCTTTTGTCTACATCCCCTTCCCAATCAGAGTCCAAAAAAAAATTGTATTTCAACTGAGTATAGGTCCCCTGAAACAATGCTATGATATCAAATGTAATACTCATAGGTACCTCACAAATATATAAACGCCCTCTTCACTATAGCCTAGTGTTCATGTCTAGGACTAACCATGAACTAACTTGAGACTCTTTAATATTCCTATGGAATATTTACATTAAATAAAAAAAGCATGCATAGACATAAAAATCACAAAAAGTAAACACATAAATTAGTCCATGAATTTGTACCAAAAACTGCCCTGTTGAGCCATTTTATTAAAAATAAAGAGGGTATAATGTGGTGCTGGAAAGAGTGCACCTAGTCTTGCTCAACGCAAGCTAGCAAAGCCCAAGTGAATAATAAGAAGTCCCCTTCAAGTCTGTTGCTATTTTCTCCTAGCTCTGCGCTGAACTGCCCAAAAAATACACCACTGGATGTGAAGAACTACTGCTAAGGCTTCCTCCAGTGCTCAGAAAATTCCGAGAAATTAACCCCGAGCTCTCCACCAAATACCCAAAATAACGCACAAAGGAATTGGCCAATGGTTGACCTTGGAATTTCAGCCCTCTTTTCCCTTTACGGCTAAACTGCTAGGTAATTCGATCCATTTGTCAATCCTGCTGCAAAAAAGCCCCCAAAATAGCTACAATCTCCAAACAAACACTTCCTTGGACTTCTCCTCAAATTCCATCTACAAACTCCCGTGACTCCTCAACCTCCAAGTGTACCTCCTCCAAGAACTGCGCAATCCTTGCGCTGTTGCTACTTAACCACTCCACAAACTCGCACTCCCCACTGCTTGTACGAACTTGAATTGATAGAACTCCCTCCTTGGGATGGCACTCAAAGTCCACTGAAGCAAGGGTTGAGATTTCCGTTCGGAAACACTTGCATGCTAAACACCATTTGTAGACTTGGCTTCAACTCAAGCGTGCTATGTCAAAGATAATTTTCTCAAAGATGAATGAATGCCAAAATGAGTGCCTTTCCTTCCTTTTTGTCAAAGTGCCTCCAAAATGCCCATGTGGGCCTGACCTGATTTCCTCCCACCAAACTTTCTCCAATGAGTGTGTACTTGTCATGTGGATCATGATTCTCTATGGGTGGCTCCCACGCTCCACTAGAGGTTCAATGTTCCCCTTCCAACTCTAACGTTTGGGCTTGCTTTAATCATAATTACATGTGGGGCCTCTAAACCCACATTTCCTAAGTGCAAACGTTAATTAAGATAAAAATGGCCAAAATTGATATTTCACTTAGCAATAATGCTAAGTGGGAATATCACAGTCCTACTCGCCAAAACATTGCTTGTCCTCAAGTAACTATAATGAAGGATGCCGAAGTATCTACTCCCCTTACCAAGTGGCATCCTCATCTAGTAGACTCCTCCATTTGATCAAAAACTCCTTGATGACCCTATTCTGCAAGTGCCTCTCCCAAGTGTCCAAAATAGCCTCTGGCTCCAG
The DNA here is from genome assembly GCA_000404065.3 of Pinus taeda. Classification (NCBI taxonomy): domain Eukaryota; kingdom Viridiplantae; phylum Streptophyta; class Pinopsida; order Pinales; family Pinaceae; genus Pinus; species Pinus taeda. Next base: position 65,212 of record APFE031573633.1, read on the forward strand.
AACTAAGTGCCGCTCAACATCCATAGGGGGTAGCTCTGCAGTTGCAGGCGCCTGTTGCCCCAATGCCTTTTTCAGGTAAAAGTCAAGACACATGAAAAATGTTGTGCACTCGACTTCCTATGGGTAGCTCTAGCTCATATGCTACCTTCCCAACTCTCCGAGTGACTCGGTATAACCCATAGAAGAAAGGTTTGAGCTTCTCGGCCCCCTTCGACTTGAGTGATCACTGCCTGTATGGCTGAAGCCTCAAGAAGACCAAATCCCCTACCTCAAACTGCCTCTCAACTTTGCCCTTGTTTACATAAAGTTTATGTTGGCTATGTTCCATCCGCATGTTGTCTTTGAGAGCCCACAAAATGTCTTGGCTCTCCTATATTCAATCTTTGGCCCTAGGGGCCTTGCTATCTCCAAACATCACGTAAGCAAAAGATAATGCATCGTAACCATACAGGGCTCGGAATGGAGACATACATATGGACATGTGGTACATGGTGTTGTAACAGTACTAGCCCAAGTGCAACCACCATACCCATGCTCATTGATGGCCCGTCACATAGTTACACAAGTAACCCTCCAGAGTCCAACCACTTGTTAACTATTAGGGGTGATAACTAGTGCTTGGAGCGAGCTTGGTCCCCCCAGTCAGAACAACTCCTGCCAAAATCTCCCCATGAACCTGTGTCCCGGTAACTAACAATGGTCTTCGGAAGACCATGTAGCCGAAACACCTCCCTGAAAAACAATTCAATCACCTGTCAGGCCAAGTACCGGACTGAGATGGAAAAAAAATGTGCAAACTTCGTCAATTAGTCTACCACCACGTAAATGAAGTCCTTGCCCTATACTGTGGGAAACCTGGTAATGAAGTCCATCGACACACTCTCCCATTTCCCCTTAGGGATAGGAAGAGGCTATAGAAACCCTGCAGGGTGTGATTGCTCACCCTTGTTCCTCTAGCATGTGTCACACTCCCTGACATGCCTCACAACATCACCCTTAAGGCCCCTCCATGCAAAATGCTCTTTGATGGTCTTGTACATCTTTGTGAACCGCTAGTGCCCTGCTAATGGTGAGTCATGGGCAGCCTGTAAAATCTTCTCCCTCAATTGGGAGTTGGGCACCAAGTAAATCTGGTCTCTAAAGTAAATCACCTCATTCATCACCCTGTACTGTTCATCTGCCACTACCCCATCAACGACCTCACATGCAAATTGGTCCTTGAGTACTCTACCAATAATTGTGCCCTCAAATTTGGGGCAATGGTCATAAGTGAAAGGGTAGCCGGCCTCCTAGACAATGCATCAGCCACCACATTGTGCTTCCCTTTGACATACTCAATGTCAAAGTCGTACGCCTGGAGCTTGCTCACCCACTTTTGTTGCCTCTCCTACAACTGCATTTTCTCCAAGAGAAACCTGAGGCTATTGTGGTCTGTCATGACCTTGAACTTGTTCCCCACCAAGTACTATTTGAACTTGGCTAGCGCATGCATGATGGCTAGCATCTCCTTGTCATAGATGGAGAACAACCTCTCATGGGGCATTAGCTTCCGACTCTCAAAGGCTATAGGGTTCCCTCCCTGCATTAAAACTGCTCCTACACCCTTTTCGGATGATCACACTCCAGCACAAAGGGCTAGGTGAAATCTGGAAGTGCCAATACAGGACAACTACTCATGACTTGTTTGAGGCGCTCAAAATCCTCCTGCGTTGTAGATGTTCACTTAAAGGCTGCCTTCTTTGTCAAATCGATAAGGGGAGCTCCCAACTGGGAGAAGCCCTTCATGAACTTCCTATAGTAAGTGTTGATGCCCAAAAATCCCCTCAACTCTGTCACATTCCGGGGCTCTGGCCAATCCCGGATGGCGCTGATCTTCTCTTCATGGACCCTCACATCATCCTCCCCAGTGAAGTGCCCTAGGTAGAGCATCTTTGTCAACCCAAACTCGCACTTAGACAGTTTTGCGTAGAACTGTTGCTCCTCCAGAATACACAACACTATCTCTAAATGCTGCAAGTGCTCCTCCCAGGTCGGGTTGTAAATCAAGATATCATCAAACAGCACCAATGCAAACTTCCATCGTTGTCCACGAAACACATGGTTCATGCAGAACTGGAAGGTGGCCGATGCATTGGTTGGCTCGAAAGGCATAACTAGGAACTTGAAGTGCCCATAGTGGCACCTGAAAGTAGTCTTAGGGACATCCTAGTCCTTCAACCTGATCTAGTGGTACCCTAAATGCAAGTCAATCTTGGAGAAGAACTTCGCCCCTCTCAGCTCATCTATGTGTGGGATGGGGTAACGGTTCTTCATGGTCTTCTTATTAAGGGCCATGTAGTCAATACATGTGCATAGGGACCCATCCTTCTTCTTCACTAGAACAATTGATGAAGCAAAAGGGCTGGAGCTAGGCTTGATGTGACCAAGTGCCAACTTCTCATGAATAGCTCTCTCTATCTCATCCCGGTATGCGTTGGGATGTCGGTAAGGGGTATTAATCATAGCTTGTACCCTCGGCTCCAACTCAATGGTATGCTCAAACACCCAAGTCAGGTGGTTGACTTGGCAGTATGCCTCCAAACACTACTGGGAACCTGTCTAAAATGGCTTGTATCTTTGAGGGTGATGGCTTGGGTTGACCCACAACCTCTGAAACCCTCAACTCCACAACCCACTGAATGTCCCCATCTCTCAAATCAGCTTCCATCCTGTGGGCCAAAATAGTTTGTGGAGGGAAAGAGTGCATACCCCATAGCAAAAATGGTTTTCCATCTAGCCCTGTGAACTCCATCTCCAACTTCCTCCAATCAGTAATGAATCTACCGAGTGAGTAAAGCTACTGGACACCCATCACCACATTGGTGTCTGGCACATCCACCATGAAGAAGTGATATGTCATCGAGTAGCTCCCCATGGTCACGGTCAAAGCTGGAACATAGCGTGTGCACTGCATGGTTCTATCCCCTGGTACCAAAATCGAAAAACCCTCAAACTCCTCAGTTGTGATACCCCTCCTCTGGACCATCTGTGCATTAATAAAATTGTGGGTAGCCCCATTTTCCACTAAAACTGAGACATGTTGCCCCTGCACAGTGCCCCTGATCCTTAAAGTCAAAAACTTGGCTACCCCACGTAGAGATTCAAGGACCCCTCTTGATGGAGTGAAAGGAGCTCCCCCTGATGGGGGTGGTGGTGGTGGTCCCCTCTCCGCCCACACTGCGTTTTGATCTCCACCCACCTCGAGATTTGCATCATCCTCCAAATCACTGTTAGAGAAAACCTCAATATAGTGGGTTGTTGATCTAAAGATGATCTGAGGTTGTCATTCTTGTCAACCCAAGCAGCACCAAGGGTGACCTTGAAATTCCATGGCACATTGGGCATCATCATTCATGGTTTCTCATCTCATAACCATTATAGGAATAATATACTCAAAAATATCTTTCTATTTATATATAGCTCTCCTTGTAATTCCTCATGGTTTGTAAGTTATTCAAGATTGAATTTAGTAACCCCAATTAGTGGGATAAAACCCCATGGGGTTGTGGCATGGAATTTGTCATTGATTTTGGTCATTGAGTAGTCAATAACTAATAATTTTTTAAGCTCCTAAAATCCCTTCAACATTCTCTATAGAAGCCCCTCTCAACTCTATAGAAAGAAATCTCATATATCCTCCAAAAGTAGCGATCGTTGCATTTTCGCTATAACATTATTTCTGTGAATTCTTAGATGTTGAAATTAAAACCCATTTGAGCCGAAATCCTGATGAACGTCTTGACTGAATTTAAGATCTTGGTTCACTATATTTTCAGAGATATGATCTGTGGAAGTTAGGGTTTTTGCAGGCTCCCGAATTTCATCTCAAAGAGGTGACCTTGCGAAAATCGTCATAACTCTCTCTCTGAGAAGAGGATTGTAGTTCTGTAAAAAGTGGCGGATAGTACACAGACTGTAGTTTTATGTGTATCAATTTCAAAGCCAAAGTAGGAATGACACATGGCATGCCGTACAAGTTCGCTCTATTGAACTAGTCCATAATTAGGTCATTGTGAGCGATTGGGCATAACTTTGCCTTGAAGAATCCAAATTGGGTCAGACCTATGGCATTGCAAAGAAGACTCAGAGGGATACTGAAAGACATAAGATCACATATTGAGGATTTGAAATCATAGAGATACGTCAAATTCCATATCGTGCTCCTAGAAGGCAAGAAAAAAAACTAGATCAAGTGCTGTCAAGGGGTGCAAAGGACCAAACTTTCTAGGGCAGAAAAGAGAAAGGTGCAACAAAATGATGCAGCAGAGGTAAGATCCAGGTAAGTATATTCTTTATATGCATGTTCATCTCTTAATTGCATTAGGTTCTTTGTATTCTAATTTGTTCTTTTTGTTTAGCACTGACATATGCTCTGCAGGATGAGGTAAGTTTTGCTATTATCATGTCATCTGCATTTCTTTGAAGACTTTTTGCAGGTATTATATATTCATCAAGATAAGACTCAATGCATAATCTAATGTTCTGAAGAGTGAGAAAGGATAGCATGACAAGATCAACAATCAAGGTGCAGAACAATAGCAAGAAGTTCACCACATGAAGTCTTCAAGTGGGCAGCACTGCATACAGTCATTGTAAAAGTATCATTGTATAGAGTAATTGTAAAAGCTTCATTGTAAAAGTTGTACAAGTGTCTACTTGCCAAGAGTTGAAGAGGTAGTATCAAGAGGTCTAGGATCATCATTAGGTCGTTGTGTCATAGTTGGGGTTATGGTCTAGTGTGTCTTCTTCTTGTACATCATTCTATATCATTGTAAAGTGGACCATTTTCCCTGGTACGAGAGTCCATTCTTCTTTTATTCTTCTATAGGGTGGTAGGGTGGTGCTAGGCAGGTGCATGAAGTCACCAACAGGTTCAAGCCTATAAAAACTCAAGGTGGTAGGGTGATGCTAGGGTGAATTGTAGCTCATTGGGTGTTGGGGCATCCGTTCAATTGACTACTGAAGAATCTCGGGCGTTGGAGCGTCCATCCAGTGGGAGCTGGAAAAGAATGCTTTTATAGATTCTAGGAAGTTGGATCTTTCTTTTCAATTGGATTTGAAGATTAAAGAATTATTAGAAAAGTGTTCAGGTGGTTTTTGTCCTAGAGGGAGTTTCCACCTTAAAAACTGTGTGCATTTGTGTTCCTTTTGTCTTTGCTATCGTTGTACAAACACTGATAATAATTGAAGATTAACTAATGCTCTGAAAGATTAATAATAATACTAATTGAAAGGAATATTGATTCACCCCCTCCCCCTCTCAGTATTTCCAACAATTGGTATCAGAGCTTGGTTCCTTTAATAGCAGTTTAACAACTAGAAGGAGATCATGGAGCATACCAAGAATGGTGTACCTCTATTCAATGAAAATAATTATGCACTCTGGAAAGGAAGAATGGAGTATTTCTTGGCACAAGGTTATGAAGTATGGGGCACTGTTCAAAATGGATTTACACCAACCGTGGATGAACAAGATAAGAAGAATTTGGTAAATGATGCAAAAGCAAAGAACATTATTATCAGTGGACATATTGAATCTTCTTATCATAAGGTGTTGGGTTGTAAAACTGCCAAAAATGTATGGGACAAGCTTGAGAATATATATGGAGGTGACTCAAATGTCAAAGAAGCAAAGCTTCAAATCTACAGAGAAAAATTTGAGCAACTCAGAATGAAAGAAGATGAAAACATTGCTGCATACTTCCAACATGTTGATGAAATAACCAACACTCTAGAAGGATTGGGGGAGCCTGTTGACGAGAAGACTATTATATGAAAGATTCTTAGAATGTTACCAGGAAGATTCAACCCAAAGGTATCGGTCTTAGAATACAGTGAAAATATGGCCAAACTCGGTAAAGAGGAATTACATGGAGTTCTTGTAGCATATGAAATGAGACTTGATGAAGAAGAGGGTACTTCGCATCTAGAAACTGCATTCATTGCATCTAAGAAAACCAATAAGGACAAACAACCTTCAAAGGCAAAGACCTGCACCTCCAAGTGTGAAGAAAAGGAAGATGATGAAGAAGGCTTTTTAGATGGAGAATATGCTTACTTTACGAGAAAACTAAAAATTGGTAAGGGAAAATTCAAAGGTAAAGTTCCATTGATATGTTTCGGTTGTGGTGAGGTTGGGCATTTCGCAGCAAAATGTCCGAACAAAAGTGATGGAAACTCAAAAGGAAAGAAAGTCTTTAAGAAATTCAACAAGCAACGCAAGAAGAAAGGATTCAAAAGGAACTCTCTCTAAAGAAGATAACTCATCATCCGATGAAGACAGCGACAGTGAAGAAGAAGCCCAATGAGAGAGTATTGTTTATGGCCAAGCACCATAAACAAGAGGTATCAAACAATGAAGAAGAAGGGTTGACCATAGAAGAATTTTCTAAGGAGGCAATCAAGCTTATAAAAGAGCTCAAGGCTGAGAAGATCCTTTCCAATACTCTTGAAGAACAAGTTCAAGGTCTCAAAATTGAAGTTTAAGAACACAAATGTATTGAAGAGTCACTTCAAAAGAAGTTGGAAGAAAGCAACCGAGAAAGGGAATCATTAGAAGCCGAAGTAGTCTCGCTGCATAAGGAAGTGAAGAAGGGAAAGATTGTCCAAAACAATGCCAACAACTCAAGGGCTTTAGAAGAACTCATCAACAATCAACGATCTTACAACAATAGAACTGGCCTCAGTTACAAAGAAGAAGAAGCAGGACCTTCTACAACAAAATACAATGAACCTATGAGATCTGACAGGCATGTAGACTTCATTGGACAAGATTTGTAAGAACAGCCTTGGAAGACAATTCCCCGACAAAGATTTCCATCCAGGTACCAACATATTTTTCATGGCTATTGTTATTCATGTGGAAAATTTGGTCATAAAGTTGTAGAATGTCACATGTACCCTAGGAACCAATACATATGCAGGAGGAGTATATGCAGTAGTATATAGCACAATTCTACGATTAACAGGAAGGTAGTTTGAACAAGATGGTAGTCTCATTAAAGGTTCAGGGGGAGCAAAACAATTGAAGGATTACAAGTTACCAGGAACAAGGCAAGATTAGTCTGCAAAGGATATGCACAAGTTAAAGGAATCAATTTTGAAGAAACATTTTCACCAGTTGCCAGAATGGAATCCATTCGGATGTTTCTTGCCTGTGCATGTTCAAGAAAAATAAAAGTCTACCAAATGGATGTTAAGTCAGCATTTTTGAATGGCAAATTAGAAGAAGAAGTTTACATCAAACAACCTGAAGGTTTTCTACTATCAAAAAAAGAAGACTATGTTTGTAGGTTAAAGAAGGCTCTGTATGGTCTCAAGCAGGCTCCTAGAGCATGGTATGCTTGTCTTGATGGATATCTACGTCAACAAGGGTGCAAGAAAGGTACTGCTGATAGAAATCTTTACGTACAAATAGATAAAGATAATTTAACAATTGTTGAGGTATATGTGGATGATATAATCTTTGGTAGCAATGATGATCGACTAAGTAAGAACTTTGCCACAAAGATGCAAAGTGAGTTCGAGATGTCTTTACTTGGTGAGTTAACATACTTCTTAGGGCTTCAAATATCTCAGCAAGAGAAAGGAATATTTATATGTCAAGCCAAGTACATCAAGGAAATGCTCAAGAAATTCAAAATGGAAGATTGCAAACCCGTCCTTACTCTAATGGTAACAAGTTGCAAATTGAGCATAGACGACTCATCTAAGGATGTGGATCAGAGGTTGTATAGATCTATGATTGGTAGTCTTCTATGTCTAATAGCCTCCCGAACAGATGCTATGCAAACAGTTGGACAAGTAGCAAGATTCCAAGTAGCACCAAAAGAATCACATATTATTTCCATCAAAAGAATTCTTTGATATCTAAAGGGCACAATAGAATATGGCTTGTGGTATCCCAAGGGCAACAATCTCATTATTCAAGCCTTTACAGATACAAATTGGGCAGGAAGCATTGATGACCATAAGAGTACTAGTGGAGCAGCATTCTATCTAGGTGGTTGTCTCGTATTATGGTTGAGCAAAAAAGCAAATCTTAATCTCGTTATCTACAACGGAAGCAAAATATATTGCAGCGACAGCTTGTTGTATTCAAGTCCTTTCGAGGAAATAAACTTTGCAAGATCTTCAAGTACAATTCAGTGAGCCTATTCCCATCTTTTGTGATAACACTAGTGCCATCAGCATCTCCAAGAATCTTGTCATGCATTCAAAAACAAAACACATTCCGATCAAATATCATTTTGTTATAGAACAAGTTACTGAAAATAATATCAAACTTGAATATGTTGGTACAGAAGAACAAATCACTGATATTTTCACTAAACCTTTACCTCGTGAAGCATTTGAATATCTTCGCCATAAGCTTGGGATACTCCCAAGTTCTCATTATATTTTCCTTATTTAGAAAATAAAGGGGGAGTGGAAGTGTGTACAGGTCCGCAGGATGGTTGTGTGTCCGGGAGAGTTACCATTTGCCATTGATGTTGAAGGGGGAGAGAAGGCAGTAGGAATAGGTGCCCTGATCGCAAGGGGAGTACTTGTGTTGCCATCAATGCCAAAGGGGGAGATTGTTGATCTAAAGATGATCTGAGGTTGTCATTGATGTCAACCCAAGTGGCACCAAGGATGACCTTGAACTTCCATGGCACATTGGGCATCATCATTCATGGCTCCTCATCTCATAAACATTATAGGAATACTCTACTCAAAAATATCTTTCTATCGGTATATATCTCTCCTCGTAATTCCTCACAGTTTGTAAGTTATTCAAGATTGAAGTTGGTAATCCCAATTAGTGGGCTAAAATCCCATGGGGTTGTGGCATGGAATTTATCATTGATTTTGGTCATTGAATAGTCAATAATTAATAATTTTTTAAGCTACTAAAATCCCTCCAACATTCTCTACAAAAGCCCCTCTCAAATCTATAAAAAGAAATCTCATATATCCTCCAAAAGTAGTGATTGTGGAATTTTCGCTATAACATTATTTCTGTGAAGTCTTAGATGCTGAAATTAAAACCCATTTGAGCCAAAATCCTGATGAACATTGTGATTGAATTTCAGATCTTGGTTCGCTATATTTGCAGAGATATGATATATGGAAGTTATGGTTTTTGTAGGCTCCTGAGTTTCATCTCAAAGAGGTGACCTTGGGAATATCGTCATAACTCTCTCTCTGAGAAGCAGATTGGAATTCTGTTAGAAGTGGTGGATAGTGCACAAACTGTAGTTTTCTGTGTATCAAGTTCAGAGCCGAAGGAGGAAACAGTGACACTTGGCATGCCGTACAAGTTCACTCTACCGAACTAGTCCATAATTAGGTCATTGTGAGAGATTGGGCATAACTTTGCCTTGAAGAATCAAAATTGGTTAGACTTGTGGCATTGGCAAGACAACTGAGAGGGCTATTACAGGATCGAAGATCACATATTGGGGATCTGAAATCACAGAGATACATCAGATTCCATATCATGCTCCTAGAAGGCAAGAGAAAAAACTAGATCAAGTGTCGTCAAGGGGTACAAAGGACCAGACTTTCTAGGGCAGCAAAGAGCAAGGTGCAGCAAAATGATGCGGAAGAGGTAAGCTCCAGGTAAGTATCTTCTGTATATGCATGTTCATATCTTAATTGCATTAGGTTCTTTGTATTCTAATTTGTTCTTTTTGTTTGGCACTTATCATTTCATTGGTATTTCCTTGAAGACTTTTTGCAGGTATTATATATTCATCAAGAGAAGACTCAATGCATAATCTAATTTTCTGAAGAGTGAGAAAGGGTAGCATGACAAGAGCAACAATCAAGGTGCAAAACAACAGCAAAAACTTCACCACATGAAGTCTTCAAGTGGGCAACACTACATACAGTCATTGTAAAAGCATCATTGTAAAAGTTGTACAAGTGTCTATCTGCCAAGAGTTGAAGAGGTAGTGTCAAGAGGTCTAAGATCATCATTAGGTGGTTGTGTCATAGTTGGGGTTATGGTCTAGTGTGTCTTCTTCTTCTACATCATTCTATATCATTGTAAAGTGGACCATTTTCCTTGGTACGGGAGTCCACTCTTCTTTTATTCTTCTATAGGGTGGTAGGGTGGTGCTAGGCTAGTGCATGAAGTCACCAACAAGTTCAAGCCTGTGAAAACTTCAGGGTGGTAGGGTGGTGCTAGGGTGAATTGTAGCTCATTGGGTGTTGGGACATCCATTCAGTTGAATACTGAAGAATCTTGGGCATTGGAGCGTCCATCTAGTGGGAGCTGGAGAAGAATGCCTTTCTAGATTCTAGGAAGTTGGAGCTTTCTTTTCAATTGGATTTGAAGATTAAAGAATTATTAAAAAAGCGTTCAGGTGGTTTTTATCCCGAAGGGGTTTTCCACCTTAAAAACTTTGTGCATTTGTGTTCCTTTTGTTTACTGCTATCATTGTACAAACGTTGATAATAATTGAAGATTAACTAATGCTTTTAAAGATTAATAATAATACTAATTAAAAGGAATACTGATTCACCCCCTCCCCACCTAGTATTTCTAATAGCGAGCCTTTCCTGCTATGCATCTATGGCTTGGAGCCCATGGTTCCTAATAGGTAAAACACAACTTCCTCCTTCAAATATATCTTTGGGTTTCCTCATCCAATTGTCCACGCCCATGGTTGGCTCTTGGTGGTGGAGCCCTAGTGTCTCTTCCCCTCTGTTGGAAACCTTGTCTAGCAGGTAATGGTGCCATAACCCTCAGTAGAGCATTCTACAAATCTCGGGTCCTCCCCACTGCGTCTTGCAAGGTAGTGGGACTGTTGGACTTCACCAATATTTTTAGTGGCTTCACGAGCCCCTCTATAAACATGAAGACCCTCCTGGACTCCGATAGATCCAACACCATCATTGACAACCTCAGAAACTCTAAAATGTAGGCCTCAGCACTCCCGGTCTGCTTGAGCCTTGTCATCTCCCCAAAGTGCTCCTCCAGATCTTTCCTCTCAAAATGCTCCAACATCCTCCTAGTGAAATCCTCGTAGGCTATCACCCTGGCATGTCCCATTGTGGTTAGCCCATGGAACCACCAATCATGGGCTTCACCCCCCAAATGTAGTGTGGAAATTTTTATTGCCTCCCCCTCCGTCATATGATTTAGCTGGAATTAGACATCTAACTTCTCTACCCACGCTCTAGCTGAGCTCTTAGAAGAGGCATCAAAAGTTGGGAAAAACCACCTCCCCACAGTACGTTGCAAATCTGTCCCCTGCGTGTAGTTTCCCCCACTCTGTCCCTCGAGCCTATTATTTCCCTTCTGCTAGAAAAAGTCCCTAAAAGTGATGGCTTCCCTAAACTCGGGTCCATAGCATTGATAATCCAAGAACTAGTCCCCCATACGTAACTCCTCCTGACCTTGCTGCCCACCAGCTCCAGATGTCAAGAAAGTGGGAATAGTGGATCTAGGTGGTGTGTTGGGAATAAGAGGCATGTTGGGGCTAAGGGATGTGTCGTGCTGTGAAGTACTAGAGCTTTCACCCAGCTAGAATTCCCCTTGAATTTCCTTACCCTTTTTGTTGCTACAATTCTACTGCCTTAGTTCCTCAATACTCTTGGATAGGTCCTGTACTGCCTTCAGTAAATGATGAGCAAATTCCTCCTCCTTACTCCTTTTATCACCCGCATTCTCTTCCATGTTCGCTTCCACAACCTTCCGTTCAGTTATCATGGGATCTGGAGTAATCTGCAACTGCCTTTCTCTACTCGTGTACCTCTGTCTCTGATAAGTCACATTTTGCCTATCCTTTGGTATCATAGACCATGTTGCTCCCACAGGCTGAGCCAAGTCTATGAGCTCTAATACCACTATAATATTCTTAGGGAATTTTACAGTAAATAACAAGGCATGCATAGACATAAAAATCACGAAAAGCAAACACATGAATGAATCCATGAATTTGCACCAGAAACTGCATTGTTGAGCCATTTTATTAAAAATAAAGAGGGTACAATGTGGTGTTGGAAAGAGTACATGTGGGCTTGCCCAAGGCAAGCTAGCAAAGCCCAAGTGAATAATAAGAAGCCCCCCTCAAGTCTGTTGTTGCTCTCTCCTGGCTCTGTGCTGAATTGCCTAGTAAATACGTTGTTGACTATGAAGAACTGTTGCTAGGGCCTCCTCTGGTGCTCAAAAAATTCCGAGAAATTAACCCCGTGCTCTCCACCAGATACCAATAATAACCCACAAAGGAATTGGCCGATGGTTGACCTTGGAATTTCGGCCCTCTTTTCCCTCTATGGCTCAGTTGTTGGGTGATTAGACCCACGTGTCAATCATGCTGCAAAAAGCCCCCAAAATAGCTGCAATCTCCAAACAATCGCTTCCTCGGACTCCTCAAATAACTCCCTTGACTCCTCAACCTCCAAGCTTACCTCCTCCAAGAACTGCGAAATCCCTGTGCTGTTGTTGCTGTTGAACCACTCCACAAACTCTCACTTTCCGCTGCTCGTATGAATTGGAATAGATGGAACTCCCTCCTTCAGCAGGCACTCGAAGTCCACCAAAGCAAGGGTTGAGATTTCCGCTCGGAAACACTCGTGTGCTAAAGTTTAAACAACACTTGCAGACTTGGCTTCAACTCAAGCGTGCTATGTCAAAGGCAATTTTCTCAAAGATGAATGAATGCCAAAATGAGTGCCTTTCCTTCCTTTTTGTTAAAGTGCCTCCAAAATGCCCATGTGGGCCCAACTCGATTTCCTCCCACCAACTTGCTCCAGTGAGTGCGTACTTCTCATGTGGGTTGTGATTCTCTATGGGTGTCCCCCACTCTCCACTAGAGGTTCGATGTTCCCCTTCCAGCTCTAAGGTTGGGATTGCTTTAATAAAAAATACATGTGGGGCCTCTAAACCCACATTTCCTAAGTGCAAACATGAATTAAGACAAAAATGGCCAAAATTGATATTTCACTTAGCAATAATGCTAAGTGGGAATATCACAGAGTGTCACTACTTTGGGAAATATTTGGTCTATGTATAGACTATAGCATACATTAGACTACCAACTACACTAGTATAAGGAACAATATCCATATCCTCCAACTCTATGGGAGTTGTAGGAAATTGATTAACTAAAATCTTAGTTTCTACACAAATTGGAAAAATCAGTGGTTTGCATTCTGCCATTAGAAAATGTTGTAGCATAGTGTTTACATACTTATTCTAGCTCAACCAAAGTCTTTTATTTTCTTTGTCTCTCTCAATCTCCATTCCCAAGATACATTTACAGCCTCCATGTCTTTCATTTCAAATTGTGCTGAAAGCTAAGACATAAATTAACAAATCACATTCTTATTGTTACCATAGAATACATACCATCAATGTATAGAGTGATAGTAAGGAAATGATCACCTTCTTGTTAAATACACACAATGATTTGATTTGGATCTCAAAAATCCTAATCTCAAAACAAAAGAATCAAACTTTTGGTACCACAATCTAGGAGAGTATTTGGGACCATATAAAGACTTTATAATTTGCAAATCAATGACTCTTTACCTTTCTCAACATAGTGCTTTGGTTGGATCATGTAGATCTCCTCCTTTAAGTCACCATGAAGGAATGCAAGTTCAACATCCATTTTTTCTATAGTTGAATCAAGGACTATTGCAACAGATTATAGAAACCTAATATATGTTCACAACTAAGGAGAAGCTCTCACCAAAATCTATTCCCTCAACTTGGGAATTATCTTTCGCAACTAACCTTGCTTTATGCTTTCTAACACTGCCATCTACATAGATAATCTTGTTAAACACCCATACATAGCCAATGGGTTTATGTCCACCAAGAAATAGGACCAAATCCCATGTATCATTCATTTTGAGTATATCCATTTTGTAATGTTCCAAACGAGGGAAAATAGTGCTAGGCAAAGCGAATAATAAAACCAACACCATAAAATTGAAACATTCAATGCACACCCATAAAAGTCTAAGAATATCCAACAACTGAGCCATTTTATTATAATTTGGGAGAAAAGTACAATAATGTGGAAGTGGTGCACCTGAGCTTGCCTCAATGGTAAGCGTGATCAAACCCAAGGGGTAATATGTCAAGCCCAGATGGCACAATCACTTCTACAATGATGCCCTGCGTTGCCCCTATGAAACTATGTTGTTTGCTGCAAGGATGTCGCTGTAAACCCCACCTCCTATGCTAAAAAAATTACAGAAATTAACCCTGGCCTCTCCACCAATACCCAGAATAACCCACGAAGGAATTGGCTAAATGATGACCTCGGAATTTTGGCCCAAATACCCCTTAGCTCCTCCAACTGTTGGCTGAGTTGGGACCTCTGTTTGACCCCTTAGATCTGCCCAGAAAATTCTATAAAATTAGGAGTATGATCCTTGCCCAAAACCCAGAAAAAAACCCAGAAAGGGTTTCCCTTGGTTCTAACCTTCAAAAATTGACCCTTCACAGCTTGACCCTCCTCCAATTTTGAATTATGTTTTTGTGATTGATCATGTCAATCTCTGATCTCCCAACTCCAACAATCCTCCTCAAATGGCCCTCCAAGTGATCTCCTACTTCCCCCGGCCAGTTCCAGCTCTATAATTCCTTCCTCCAACTCCCATGTGAGCCTAGTGATAGCTCTGTGCGCGGGCCCAAGTGACTGTAAATCGAACTGCTCCAATACAGCAACCTCCTGCTCCAAAACTCTCCTGGAAGGTTGATCCTACACTATAGGTTTAATACCCAAATTCCCCTGGCAGTTGCTACCCGAATGAACCCACAAGCAACACCTGCATGTTCCCATTCTACGTCCTCCAGAAACACGTACTGGCTGAGACAAATGTTGAATGATATGATTGTGAAACTCCACCGGCTCTCCTCAAAGGTAGTACGAATTGTCTTCCTAGGGTGGCACTCGAAGTCCACCGAAGCAAGGGTTGAGATCTCCACTCGGAGACACTCGTGTGTAAACAACACAATAACTCGGTTAAGCAGCTCTAGCAACTAAGGTTGAGTTCAATATGTTAAAAGATACCAAATGAGGCTGAGCCTCCTCTATTTATAATTTGTGGGCCTCTTTTCCCATGGGGCCCCCCTCCAAATAGCAATTCGACTTTCCCTCCTTAGTCATTCGAACTTCCCTCTAAGGTGGTGCGTATTTCCTCATGTGGGTGGCCCTTGCGCTATGCCAACAAAACATTTCGGCCCCTTTTTCCTTCCTAAGTCTTTTCCAAAAATCACATGGGTCCCATGGCCTCCAAAATTGTTAGAATTGTAGAATAAATAACCATGTAACAATTTAATTTCGGAAGGGACATTATAGTCCTCCCCTCCCAAATGTTGCTTGTCCCAAAGCAACTTCAACACCGGATGCTCGCGTATGTGTTCACCCTCCTAGATGGCATCCTCATCTGACAAATTCCTCCAATGCACCAGAAATTTTTTGTCCTCCAAGATTGCCTGAACAAGCACCTCCTCTGCCTATTGATCACCCCTATCACCATTAGTAATACCGGGGTCCAAAACATGCCATTGAGTCATCCTAGGTCCCTGCACAATCCTGACATGAAGGAATCCCTCAATAGTAGGATCCCAATCCATCCTGTCCCACTTGAAGCTCCCCTCGCTCCACTCACTATCATGTTTGATATAAATACCAGAAATCCTCCACACCATCGGTGACTTGCTAATGCCTAAAGAAAGGCCTGAGTGACCTCCCCCTGTTGCAGCGGGTTGACCTCTAATGGTCATTGAGCTGTCTAGTACTGTGATGTCTAGGTCCCTTGCTAGCCATAGAAGGGTGCCACCATGTTGTTGCTGCACCACTTTGGCTTTGGCTGATTGCCCATCGTGCGTACACTGTATCCTCCTCTCCTAGAACTCGATGGTGGAATACTGATAGAGGCGAGACACATCTTGCCCCGACATCTCCATGACGCCAAAGTCTACCCATCTAGATCTAACTATAAATCGGTGTAGCCACAAAAAAACCCTGCCTCGCCCTCTGATGAAGGTCACTTTGTACCCCCATGTGCCAATCCCAGAGTGAAATAGACCACTCTCTTCCATGACACCGACCATCACGAGATAGAGTGATCTATCAATCAACTGAATCCATGCATCCCCTAGTTGGACCTGCTGCAACATAGCTCTAACATCTACAGGAATCCATCCATGCCTCATCTCTAGTCCATGCATGTGATCAATATATAGACTCCATATATTGTGGGCTAATCTACCCTGTGCCTACCATTGTTTAGTACCGATGATCACTGGAAGCCTTGTGTGCCAAAGAGCTACCCCCTAAATGCAACCAAAAGATGGGTATCTGATACTCATAATTGACTTAGGGTATGTGGATCCCTCCTGTCCCTGCCAACCATCTCCCTTGGGTCCGCCATCCGCCCTCTCGATAATGTGCCAATATAAGGTCTAGAGCTCGAACACATACTGGGAAACTACCTCAGTCGTACTCGATATCCCTTGCTCATGCTTATTCTTGACATGCCCTGAGAAAAGAGTCACACATGTCTCCCTCAAGACTAGCTCCCTAGACGTAGGCTCAGTGATGAATGATATCCCACCCTTACATATGATCACCTCATCCCCCAACTTGTGGATATCAGCTAACGCACCAATCTAATGCCACTACTGAAAAGTCTCCCCCCTAGTGCGCTGAGTGTCACCCAAATATCTCGGGTGAGCTCCTCGTCCCCTACTACTCATGCCCAGAGTGCAGAAAGTCAACAGCAAAATCAACTTTTCCCATCAAGGATGTAGAAGAGGGTCAAGAGTGTGAGTCCCTGCAGATACAATCAAGTATCGCTCATCTGTGTTCCCATCAATCCTGGGTGAACGACGCCCAAAGGTATGTTCGTTGTTTCCATCGAAGGGTCTCCCTGGAGGCAACACTCCAAGACCTTGTTGTACAGTGCAATACACCCCTACATACCACCGATCATCCCAGTACTCCTGGACATGCCACTGTACACCGTGGTCTACCCCTATACATTGCTAGATACCCTCAGCTACGACTATGCCATCCTGTACCATCTTGTGTCCCGCCTGTGTCACTATACCTGTCATTCCCCACATGTACTCAATGCAATGTGAGGCACTCCCACTCCACAACACAGTCCAACATACTACGGCACGCCCCCATGTGTCTCCATGCCCATTTGCAGACCGTTGCTCCATGCTAAATGCTCCTACCCATCCCTGAATGAGATCGCCTAAAGCTGTGTCCATATGCATCAGCTCACATCCAACCCGGATCATCACCTCCACTATCGCATCACCATGCTCTCCAATGAGGGGACCTCCCCTCCAAGTCCTTCCTAAGGGATCCAAGAAGTGAACCTCCATAGGTGTCAGCAGCGATGCCACCATTGCTCGGCTCCTTGGTGTCTCACACAAATGCGAAGAATCCCCAGCTCCATATAAGGCACTATCTAGTGGCCTGCCAATGCCAACTCCTCTGACAAACTCCTGCGAGAGTATGTTGATCATCCTGAGACCCCATGCACAATTGTCATACCAAGACAACTCGAGGAGTCTTCCAAAAAACTGGTTGGCCACTAGTACTGACCGAAACTCTCCTAACGGAGGTGCACACTTGACTGCTAGGTCAACTATACCCTCTAGGTCATAGTCAACTAGTAAAATGATAGGTGGTCCCTCCCGGATCCTGATGCCAGTCGGGGCTTCCAACATCCCCAGTGCCTGGAAACTCCTACTGAGCTCCACCTGGGTCCACTACCATCTCCGTAGCCCACTCCACCGGGTACCAACTCAGAATCTCACCACCCAACCCAAAGAGAGGGATCGAATGCATGAACTCCCACACATAGAACAACCCCAACATGCGGGTGTTGCACTCTCATCTTGCTATCCTGGTCAATACATACACTCAGACTAGGTAGTTTTGTCTCTCTCTGTCCAATGGGCCAAGGTAGCCTAGCAGTGTTGCCAACCCCGTTCTATATATGCTTGAAGAGGGCTTCTCTCATGCTCCAACGTGCACTCTAGCTGCACCAATAGGGAATTCAACTGCTCCCCAACATGAGTCAATTTCGTAGTGGACTCGGCACAAATCGCTCTCATTCCATCCATCTCCTTGTTCTGCTACAGAATAGCCTCACACACTAATCTAACCTTCCTTTTTAATGCTAGAAGGTTGGCCTGAAATTGGTGGAACTGTCATGGGCATCTATCACTTGTAAACTCAGTCACAACTCTAGATACCTCAGCAAATGCTGGCATCTCGTCCATGTGTGGAACCTCCTCAACATATGGCTCTATGTGTTTAGGCTCTATCTTCTCCACCAAGGTGTCAACTGGGGCTATCAAAGAGGTCTCTAATAAATGAATCATGTGCCACATCGGGTATATCAATGTGCTCCTCACAACCCTGTGGGCTCTCAGCATCATGATCAACCTCCTCCTTTGGCTCCTGATATCTGAAGCTAGGTCTCCACTAGTAAAAGCATCCTCTGGTCTCACCCTCTAACTGTCTCTATCCTACCTACTCCCTTTCAGGAGATCTGGTGCAATGATATGGTCGAATTTCCCCACATGATGT
Source organism: Pinus taeda (assembly GCA_000404065.3). Lineage (NCBI taxonomy): Eukaryota > Viridiplantae > Streptophyta > Pinopsida > Pinales > Pinaceae > Pinus > Pinus taeda. Next base: position 83,817 of record APFE031573633.1, read on the forward strand.
AGATGGTTGCACCTCCATGGCCTGCACACCTCTCACATCTTTACTGTAAGGGTGAGGATGAGATTGGTCTGTCACCCTCCTCAATTGGGCCAACCTCTCATTGTCCCAATGAATTCTACCCCAGAATTTCTACATACTGGGTTTTCCTTGAGCCATGGGTTTGTCCCCGGTTTCCCTTGTCACTGTGCACTCATACCCAAAGCTTCTATGAACTTCTGGCTAGTTTCCTACAGCTAGGCTAGGATCATGCTCTGATACCACTGGAATGTTCCAAACTAGGGAAACAAGTGATATGCAAAGTGAATAATAAAAACAACACCATAAAATTGAAACATTCAATGCCCACCCATAAAAGTTCCAGGAATATCCAACAGAGGAGCCATTTTATTATAATCTAGGAAGTGGTGCACTTGGGCTTGCCTCAATGGCAAGTGTGATCAAACCTAGGTGGTAATATGTCAAGCCCATATGGCACAATAACTGCTACAATGATGCCATGCGCTGCCCCTATGAAACTATGTTGTCTTGTGCAAGGATGCTGCTGGAAACCTCACCTCTAGTGCTCAAAAAATTACGGAAAATTAACCTAGGCCTCTCCAACAAATACCCAGAATAATCCACGAAGGAATTGGCCAAATGTTGACCTTGGAATTTTGGCCCAAATTCCTCTTAGCTCCTCTAGCTGCTGGCTTAGTTGGGACCCCTTTTTGACCCCTTAAATCTACCCAAAAAATTCTATAAAACTAGGAGTGTGATCCTTGCCCAAAACCTAGAAAAATCCAGAAAGGGCTTCCCTTCATTCCAATATTCAAAAATTGACCCTTCACAGCTTGGCCCTCCTCCAATTTCGAATTATGTTGTTGTGACTGATCCTATCAATCTATGATCTCCCAACTCCAGCAATCCTCCTCAAATTGCTCTCCAAGTGATCTCCCACTTCTCCTAGTCAGTTCCAGCTCTACAATTCCTTCCTCCAACTCCCATGTGAGCCTATTGATGGCTCTCTGCGCAAACCCAAGTGACTGTAAATCGAACTGCTCCAATGTAGCAACCTCCTGCTCCAAAACTCTCCCGGAAGGTTGATCCTCCATTGTAGCTTCAATGCCCAAACTCCCCTGACAGTTGTTGCCCATATGAACCCACAAGAAACACCTGCATGTTCCCCTTTTGTGTCCTCCAGAAACACATACTAGCTGAGGTAAATGTTGAATGATATGACTGTGAAACTCCACCGGCTCTCCTCCAAGGTAGTACAAATTGTCTTCCTAGGGTGGCACTCGAAGTCCACCAAAGCAAGGGTTGAGATCTCCGCTCGGAGACACTTGTGTGCTAAACAACATAGTAACCCAGCTAAGCAACTCGAGCAACTAAGGTTGAGTTCAATATGTCAAAAGATACCAAATGAGGTTGAGCCTCCTCTATTTATAATTCGTGGGCCTCTTTTCCCATGTGGGCCCCCTCCAACTAGCAATTCGACTTTCCCTCCTTAGTCATTCGAACTTCCTCTAAGGTGGTGTGTATTTCCTCATGTGGGTGGCCCCCATGCTATGCCAACAAAACATTTTGGCCCCTTTTTCCTTCCTAAGTCTTTTGCAAAAATCACTGGGTCCCATGGCCTCCAAAATTGTTAAAATTGTAGAATAAATAAACCTGTAACAATTTAATTTCTGAAGGGATATTACACATTTTCTCATCCATGGCCAGTCTTTAGGACTCCTTATCTTCCATCTCCATTGCCTCTTTCAGAGTCCTATGCTCATCAATGTTCATAGATGAAGTAAATATACATATGAAATTAGGACTATAAATTTTACATGTCTGGTTGTTTTCTAGAACCAATGCATAGCTTTTTGTCCTCCTTAGATGCCCCTAATCATGTAGACACACAACTCATGAGAAAATTCACGAAAATCCAAAATACAATGGAAACCACAATTTATAGTTGGTTTCTTTGGCCAAAAATGTTGGAATCTTTTGAAGTATGTCTGAATCTGAAGGTACTATGGATTGCTCATTAACAAAAGGTTTAGCACGTTCCTGTCAAATGGATCTTGACTTGAAAGAGACATGCCAAGGTTATCGAAGAATGAAATCTTTTGTTGGATCATACATGTAGAATTCTCCTTTCTGCATATGTACATGTGCTTGTTCCTATATGAGTTGATATGGCTCTATGGGATAACTTCGTCCTCGGCCAACATTCTGCAATATGACACCCCTCAGTGCATGTGTCATAGATAGGATCATCTATAAAGATAAAATAACTCAAGTCCCATTTACATATGTCGACCTTAAGGAATGCATCAATAGACTCAAAATTTTCGTGTCCCACATCCTATTCAACAATTGGCTTATTTATTGAATCCTCTTACTCTAATTCGCTCGTAGATGTATCATGAATATCAAGTGCTTGGAAAGGAGATAATATTGAACTTGTTTTTTCATTTGAAGGAGGGTAGGTGGGTTCTTGAATTTTATTGATATCAAGGTTGTCCTCATATTTATTTTCCAAATATTTCCTAAGCATTGATGGGAAAAAAAAGAAATTCTTCTTCATTACAGATAGGAATGTCTTCTTTTATTTCAACACTGGGTTCTCCTCAATAAGGCTAGATTGTTCATTACAACTCTCTTTCTTGAGGAGTCATGTTCAATTATATTGCAAGGATTTTTTGTTTATCATTATCCTCAAATTATTGCAATAAAAGTTCAAGGGAAGGACTAGGTTGAGTCTCTTCATGGGAATCTTGTTCTTTTTCCCTATTGACTTTCCTAAAAATACTAGGATCATCTCCTAAAGCTATTTGTGCCAAGTATAATTTTTTTGTCTCTTGAATAAGGGAAAGGCATTTCACTAAGCCTTGATACCATTTTACATGCAATGCTTTCAAAAGTTTTGCCAAGGATGGAAACATGCCCTTTCCAAGGCTTTTGTACCAAATATCTGCAAATCCTTCCAAACCTAGTGTGAATCGACACATCATGACATCCTCATAGAGGAAGTCATTTTTCTTAAAATAATTGATATAAGTAGAAAGTTGATCTACAATTGAATCTTCATATCCATGAAGCATAATTTTGTCATCTAGTCCAACTTTATAATCATGGGGAAAAACCTTCATAACTGAAAAGTCAACTGAATCATACCATGGTGCTAACCAAGGAGGTAGCTCCATCTCTTGTTTGTTGTAAAATTTTTGGTATTAAGGCTAAAATAAAAACATTAAAAGAAAGATATCAATGAAAATACCATAATGGAGTTGCAAATACATACCTTACCTAAAATTTTACTTGAAAAGAAATTTCTTGTGTTGTATCTCTTTTCGATTTTGTTCAAGTGGAGTTGCTAGGTGAGATATTGCAAGTTAGCAATAATAATATCAATGTCACCATACAAATAAATGAAAGTATACTACGAATATGTCGTTGAATGCCAGATTAATTGACCTTATCCTCGACAATGATGCCAAAAAATGTTCCCAATCAAATCAACAGTGTTGCTAAGGTCTTCACAACTTGCTAGATGGGCACACACAAGACAAGGATGCACTATCACCTTGGTCCAAGAACTTCACTATTTAGGCCCAACACCGCCGTAAACAACCAAGGGAGGAGATCCAAAATTTACCCCAAATGACTCTGGTGTAAGACTAGTGCCTTATATGGAGTCACTTAAGGTGGAGTTGTTCACTTATACTTGTGGCTAGCTGTAAAATTGTTACTGTAGTAGCAAAAATCTAAAAAGAAAAATTTAGTAGCCAAAACTGAAAATATAACATGTAACCTATGGATTTTGGTCTACATTGAAAATAATAACAAAAAATATGATTATATTTCAATTTTAGGCACTAATTAAGGAGGTATGGTTCAAAACAACTTGTTTTCTGTAGCAAACTATAAGGTCTGCATAAAACACAGATACAACAATTTGATTCATTTGTTCCAACCACCCTATAGGTTCCATAGTACTTATATATTGTTAGTATAGGGGTGGAGAATATATGAGGGTGAGTATGTAGGCTTTTGGATCCTTCCCTCAACCCAAATATGGATGAAATATGGTTGAAACATGAATTTCTAGCAATCTGAAAATTACTTTTTAGATTATTGGGAGAAAACTTGTTGTTTGCACACCTAAATATTTCTAGATTTAAGTTAATCAATTAAGTATGGCTAAAAATGATGAAATTTTACTCTTAATGAAATATAACTATTATGCACTATAGAGTAAAGAGAAAGGGTTTGGGTTGAATATACTTACTTGGATTGTTGTTGCAGATTGCTTTGGCACAACAACTTTATTCTCAGATCTATAGTGGAAAATAAATAGATACAAGTGTAAGAATATCTAGAAATTATACGTGTACCATATCTTGGTTAGTTCTATCAATAAATTCACGTTTCCCTAAGATTTGAGCTTGCTAACAAGATAAATATGTAAAATCCATTAAGTTGATAACCTAAAATAAATGCAAAAACTTAAAAGAGATTTGTATTTTTTGAAAAATTAAAATAGGTGGTTGTTGTGTTATACCTGAGCCTCTTTGGGTCTCACTTTTTTGCTGGAATGTGAAATTAATACCCCTCTAAGTCAATATAGATGGCTTGTTTCAAAGGAGTGTATTTGGTCCAAAGTGGAAATCACCCTCATTGTTGCTTAACCCTCTTGATAAATTTTGAACCTTCCTAGGAGCGGCCTCTCCTTGAAGTGACATCAACCTTTGGTCTTTGTGTGTGGTAGAATACAAAATCTTGAAGACAAAGTGAAGCTCTCTCACAAGATAATTCAAGTGCTTGGATGGACCTACCTACAAAACCAAGAAACTCAAATGGGGTTGCCCCTTAATTGCTTCTCTCCATGTGATTAGGCAGCCCCTCAATGGAAAAAATCACTAGTAATTTATAGTTTTATTAATCGCCAAAAGAAGTTAGAATGATTATGCATGAATCATATATCAATAAGACAAATAAAAATAAGAACCATTCCACCTATGTACAAAATAAATTACACAAAGGTTTGGAAAATATGAGCTCTTTATTCTGATAGCACTTGTCTCAATTGAAAACAAGGACATTACAATGAGGAGAGAATAAAATTTTATAGAAAAAATATAATGGCTAGCTAACAATTTGACTCTTCTTCAATGATACATTTACTAGTCATGCACATGATGGAAAATTAGTAATTTAATTCTTAAAATATTAAAATATAATTCTTATTTCACCCGCTAAGGGGTTGACTTGGATGAATTTCCTAAATTTAGCTCAAGATTCCCTTTGCTCATAGTCCATTATTCAACTAATTGGTTCACCAAGTCTCCAATGGCTAGTTAGACCCTTTAACAGCTAGTTGACTCCACTAATGGCTATTTTTCACTTGAATTTTCCCTTTAGTAATTCAACTTAGCCACATGGGAAAAGGATTGTGGCTTGCCAACACCCTTCAATTTTTGACAATTTCGACACCTATGTATGCTAAAACTAGCATGGATCTACACTAAGTATCTCTTGGAATCTCCATAACTTTCTTAGCATTGCCACATCATCAATTGCCTATCACATTATCATCCTTATTCTGGAGTTCTAATTCCCTTGGTAATTTGGATAAACCATGACATGGGATTTTGTTCCTATGTAATATTCCTAATGGAAATATACAATGTTAAACAAAGAAAACATAGCAGAAACACATATAAAAATTTACACCACATTTAACAACCAAAATCTCCATCAACTACGTTGATCTGAGCCATTTTATTAACAAATAAGAAGGTACAATGTGGTTCTAGAAAGAGGTCACCTGGCCTTGCTTAAGGCAAGCTAGCTAAGCCCAAATGAACAATAAGAAATCCCTCTCAAATTTGTTTCTGCTCTCTCTTGTCTCTGCGCTGAAACTACCCAAAAAGTATGTTGCTGGTTGCAAAGAACTGATGCTAGGGCCTCCTCGGATGAATAGAAAATTCCGGGAAATTATCCTCGGGCTGTCCACCAATAACCCACAAAAACCCACGAAGGCCTTGGCCAAATGTTGACCTTGGAATTTCAATCCGATTTTCCCCTAGCTCCTCTAGCTACTGGCTGAGTTGGGGCCCCTGTTTGACCACTCAAATCCGCCAAAAAAATCTTCCAAATTAATCTTGGCCTTTCCTCAATAAACCCATAAAAACCCAGAAAGGGTTTGTCTTAGTTTTGACACTCCAAAATTGACCCCCAAATGTTTGGCCCTCCTCCTCAAGCAAAAGATGTGACCTGTAACAAATGTTGTGTTTTATGCTCTGAAAAAGTGCTGGAAAATCCCCAACAACACTTCCTGGACTCCACCTCAAATTTCAACCCCTAACTCCCTTCACGCCTCAACCTCCAAGCGTGCCTCCTCCAAGAATTGTGCAATCCTTGTGTTGTTGTTGTCAATCCTCTCCACAAATTCGCACTCCCTGTTGTTGGTATGAACTAGTATTGGTAGGACTCCATCCTTGGGCTGACACTCGAAGTCCACCGAAGTAAGGGTTGAGATCTCCGCTCTGAGACACTCGTGTGAGAAACAACTTTGCAGACTTGACTTCAGCTCAAGCATGCTATGTCAAAGACACAATTTCTGAATAGATGATTGAATGAAAAAATGAGTGCCTCTTTCTCTATTTATCAAAGAACCTCCAAGATGCCCATGTGGGCCTAGCTCGACTTTCCCCACCAACTTCGCTCCAATGAGAGTGTCTTCCACATGTGGGTCGTAATTCTCCATTGGGTGGTCCCCATGCTCCACTAGAGCTACAATATTTCCCTTCCTTCCTGTTGTTTAGACCCCCACTTAATCCCAAAATTCATGTGGGACCTCTGAACCCACATCTCCTAAGTGCAAACATGAAATAAGACAAAATTGGGCAAGATTGATATTTCCCTTAACAATATTGCTAAGTGGGAATATCACAGTCCTCCCTGCCAAAACGTTTCTTGTCCTCAATCAACTGCCAAACAATGCTCTCCCTAGTTGTTTCTCCCTATTGTCACTGCAAATATGTGCTAGGGTCCGAGATTCGCCACTGATTCGTCCTTGACTTTTGCATTGTTCTTGACATGAAAGAATCCCTCAACACTAGGATCGCAAGCCATCCTATCCCACATGAAGATCCCCTCGCTCAACTCACTATCCTGCCCAGTATAAGTACCAAAAGTCCCCTGTATACCATCAAGGAGTAGGGGATCATGATAATGTGTCACTATGCCCAACTCCTCGTGAAGCTATCCTACCATGTAGGCCAACCCATGCACTCCATGAGTATACTCTCGAAGATACCACCCAATCCTTGCAAAGATAGCGTCTCGCTCACATGATCTTCTCCTGATATCATCCTCCTGGCCCACCTGCCATGCTAATGAAGTCCCCCATGATATCACCGAGTCACCAAAGCCCAATGGAAGATCTGAATGGTCTTCCCCTGTAGAAATCAACTCATCCCTAAGGGTAGTTATACTTCCAAGTCCTATGATGCTCGGTTCTCATGCTAGTCTAAAAAGGGCGCCACTATGTTGCTACTGTGCAACTCTGATTATGACAGTCTGTCCCTCATTCTCAAGTTGTATCCACCTCTCCTAGGACTTGATGGAAAAACATCTATGGAGTCCCAATGCATCTAAACCAAGCACCTCCATGATGTCACCTCCTACCCATCCAACACTCACCTTAACCATAGCGATAACAAGGAAAACTAAACTTGCCATGCAATCAAGGCCTCAACGCTCCTCCACATGTCAAACCAAGGGTGAGTTGGTTCATCCCTCGTCCTGATCCCACTCACCACGAAGCTGAGTGTCCAATTAACCAACCAAACCCATGAATCCCACAACCAGAACGATTGTGGCATTGTCCAGACAACTGATGGAACCAACCTGTACCACGTCTCAGGTCCCTGCATGCAATCAATATATGAACTCCATACATCACGAACCAATCTAGTGCGTGCGACGCAACCCTGCGCCGGCCATACTACACAGTGGGATTTGTCGTCCTGCCTCCTAAAAGCGCTCTCCAATACTGTCTGGAGTCTAAACATACGCCTGTAAGCAAGGTCCACCAACCACTGTAGATGCTCCAAAGACACCTCGGAATGTCTCACCAAAAGGGGATCTTGTATCACCTTGAGTGTGGGCTCAAGGGTGGTGCAAGTGCTACTTCTGCAGGAGATCAGACTACCCCCAAGCTTGCATCCACCAACTCGTGTCTTGACCATAAGCCACAACTGGAAAGCCTCTCTTCCAATGCATTATGTCCCATCCAATTGTCTTAGATGAACCTCATAGGTCTTATTGCTCGTGATGAGAGCATCAAGAGATGATATCCAAGTCCCTTGTGTTAGTGTGCAATGTTGGAGAGTGATAAATGGAAGCTCACAGTCAGCCTTGTGATCAACTTGCTCTCCAGATCTGAGTGTGCCAAACCTAATGGTGTGGTTGATTCCCTCATCAGGAAATCTCTCTAACATAAACACTCTGATAGCCTATTGTGCATCATCTTGCTCGACTCCACACAAGTACGTACCCCTACACTCCTCTGCATAGCACTGAACTCTGTTACACAAATCCATGCACCACTGGATACAAACGCTCAATGCCATGCCCCCATGTACCATAGGGAATCCCATATGTGCCCATGGAATCACCACGCTGCTAGTACTCTTGCCATGAAGTGATTTACAACTCCTCATCTAAGGTAGTAAACTTGAGCGACCTAACTCCACACCTTCTAGAGGGGATATCTCTGTTGTGCCAATCCTTGGTGACTCCTGTTCCCAATACCCCAATGGGAGAACAGCATCTCCATACAATGCCTGGTCCAGTGGCCTACCCATGCCACCTCCTCCCACCAGCTCCTGCCAGAAAATGCTAATCATCTTATGACCCAATGTGCAACCAACATGCCAATACAATCCATGGAGCCTGATCACAAACCACCCATTCGCTAATGTCGACTGGAATTCCCCTAGGGAATGTGTTTTTTCAGTCACTAGGTCGACTACCTCATAAGTGCCATAGCTATCTCGCATGTTTGATATCAGATAGGGAGATCCACCTGGATCCCAATGCCAACTTGGGCCTCCAGGGCCCTCGATGTCTAAGAGCTCTCACTGATATTTACTCCAAACTATGACCATCTCCATGATTCTAGTCCACTCCACTGGGTACCAACTTAGAATCTCTCGCCATCCAATCCTAAGAGGGGATCGATTGCACAAACTCTTGCACATAGAACAAGCCAACATGTGGATGTTGCACCTTGTGCAACTCCGATCGTCTCATTCCGATATCCAAGTCAACATGAGATCTGACTAGGTAGCTCCGTCTCCCCCTCTCTAATTGGCAAAGGTGACCCAATAGTGTTGCTAACATGTTCATCGCCTCTAGTATGTCTATACAACTCCGCCTCTCTCAATCCAATGCGTAGGGGTGGGATGATAACGCTATAGATCCTGTCAGTGCGCCTATGAAATGAACTATGTTGGAATCCCAACGTGTGGTCTCTATGCTGCCCCTCATCAATGGCTAGCCCAAAGTATGCCTGGACATCCTCCTCCATCATGGACTCGACATGAGCCTCCAACTGCTCCTCCATAGACAACCCAACATGCAAGACATGCTCATTAGTAAGCTGAAGCTCTATCATAGACCAGGATGCCTCATCAATGGATGTGTGCTCAACTGCCTCCTCCAATCTGTCTATTGGGTCTAACAAAGAAAACTCCAATAGGGGTGACTCCTGCATCACACTAGGTGTATCCCGTGCCATTAGCCTCATCCTCAACCAGCTGGAACATATCTAGATGAACTCCATCCTCCATGGGTATGTTCTCTCTCATCTTTTCACTATCTCCGCCTCCCATTTTTGTCTTTGCAATATTACTACTAGTGTTTCGTTCAACAATCATGTTGCTCTTATTTTCTTCATTTGTGGGTCGGAAACTACGATTTCTTCTTGCTGACAACCACTCTTCCAGCTACCCCACTAGTCTCTCCATGCTCCTAGTAACATTTTCAAATTTCTCCTACTGAGACATTTTTGGGCATATGTTCAATCTAGAGAATAATGTGGGACTAGTGTTTTAGCCTTTGGAATTCTAGTCCACAATAGCACTTGAGAATTTGTGTGATTTAGACCCATAGCTGGCCAAAATCATGCTTTGATACCAGTGTATTATTCCTAATGGAAATATACAATGTCAAACAAAGCAAAAATAGCAGAAACACATACAAAAATTTACAGCACATTTAACAACCAAATCTCCATGCACTGTGTTGATCTGAGCCATTTTATTAATAAATAAGAGGGTACAATGTGGTGCTGGAAAGAGTGCACCTAGGCTTTCTTAAGGAAAGCTAGCTAAGCCCAAATGAAAAATAAGAAATGCCTCTCAAATCTGTTGCTGCTCTCTCCTGGCTCTACGTTGAAACTACCCAAAAAATATGTTGTTGGTTGCAAAAAATTGTTGCTAGGGCCTCCTCGAATGCTCAGAAAATTTCGAGAAATTAACCTTGGTCTCTCTACCAATAACCCACAAAAAACCACAAAGGAATTGGCCAAATGTTGACCTTGGAATTTCGGCCCGATTTGCCCCTAGCTCCTCTAGTTGCTGGCTGAGTTGGTGCCCCTATTTAACCCCTCAAATCTGCCCAAAAATTTTTGCCAAATTAATCTTGGCCTCTCCTCAATAAACCCATAAAAACCCAGAAAGGGTTTGTCCTAGTTTTGACGCTCTAAAATTGACCCCCAAATGCTTGGCCATCCTCCTCAAGCAGAAGATGTGACCTGTAACAAATGTTGCGTTTGCTTCTCCACCAAAATGCTAGAAAAGCCCCCACAACACTTTTTCGGGCTGCACCTCAAGTTTCAGCCCCTAACTCCCTTCACTCCTCAACCTCTAAGCATGCTTCCTCCAAGACTTGCACAATCCCTGCACCGTTGCTGTCAATCCTCTCCGCAAACTCAAACTCCCTACTACTGGTATGAACTGGTATAGGTAGAACTCCGTCCTTGGGCTAGCACTCAAAGTCCACCAAAGCAAGGGTTGAGATCTCTGCTCGGAGACACTCGTGTGCTAAACAACACTGCAAACTTGGCTTCAGCTCAAGTGTGCTATGTCGAAGACACAATTTCTGAATAGATGATTGAATGACCAAATGAGTGCCTCTTGCTCTATTTATCAAAGAGCCTCCAAGATGCCCATGTGGGCCTAGCTCGACTTTTCCCACCAACTTCGCTCCAATGAGAGCATCTTCCACATGTGAGTGGTAATTCTTCATGCGGTGGCCCCCACGCTCCACTAGAGCCACTATATTTCCCTTCCTTCCTAATGCTTGGGCCCCCACTTAATCCCAAAATTCATGTGGGACCTCTGAACCCACATCTCCTAAGTGAAAACATGAAATAAGACAAAATTGGGCAAGATTGATATTTCCCTTAGCAATATTGCTAAGTGGGAATATCACATCGTCTCATTTCGTAGACCAAGTTTTACATATTACATGTCAAATTTTGTTAGTATTTTCCCTTGTTGAGCCTCTTGGAAACCTATAATGCCACATCATCCCGCCCAAGTGGGTGACCTCTAACACCCTTGAGGATTTGAAAACCATTAAACGTGGGTTTTGTTACTCTCATTGAGAAGACCACTTGTGACATAATGCATGTCACAAACAACCCAATGCTCTACTTGAAATCCCTCCCATGGAAACTTTTTCTGACCCATTGATAAAGATGTAACTAGCCACTGGGTGCTCAAATCCTAAAAATTCCATGTGGCATGGAATTCTCTAACGATGCTCTACAATTTGGGATTGGGTTGACTTTTTTCCATCAAGAACACTTTGCATTGATAATCAATAAATTCTTAGGAAATGTGATTGTTTTCATATGAGATGGCTATTCTATGAGAGATGTGATGATGAATATTCATCAAGGACAAGGTCACATATAGACTCAATGGCCAATGTAACATGTAAACTCAAGGGACTCTAACCATGTCTTATGACATAGGTGCACCTTGATGCAGGTTGTATTGGCCCATATACCAGTGATCAACCCTACAAATCTAAGCTCCCATAAAACCATGAGTCCTCAAGAGAGTCCACCCGAAGCCCTCCAATTTGGTTAGGGATGAGAGTGACCTAGATGAAACTGTCAAGGTACAAAACATGGTCTGACCAAATAATTGGATACAAACTCAAAGACAAGACATAGGTCTATGATACCTAATACAAGGCCTCACATGGTTCTCACATGGCTTTTGACTTGTAACCTCGGCCTTACAATGGTAATGAATGCCGCATTGAAAAATGTATGTAGCCTTGCCGACAAAGGGGGTAACACCCACTTTTTGGTGGGTAACATCTGGGTCCAACTCCAACAATCACTGGGGGATTTGCAGACCTGTTACTTGTACACTCATAACAACTTTTTGATAGCAATCAAGCAAGGTGTTGATTGTCATCCTTGCTATATAGGATAAACACAATACTAAAAGTAAAATGTTATCTAAAGTACTGCAAGACATCTAACTAGTGTGCATACAAATCAACATGAACAATGTCAAAAGTAGGATGCACACACAAAAATGCAAGAAACGCAAATGCAATGCAACTATATACTCATGAATGCATCAAGTTACACTAGCGAAGAATTATTTTAGGAGTTGCCTATTCACCATTAAATGGATGGGGTTTGCTTCTAAGGTTTGTATATGGAATGAGTTAATGCCAACATTATCAACTACTTTGTATGGTCCTATTCAAAATTTATTAAACTTAGTATGCATTCCTAGCTTTTCTTTCCTCTTGTGACACAATATGACCATGCTTTCTTGCTCAAATTCCATGGGTGTGGGTTTTCAATCAAATGTGGCTTTGATATTCTCTTTATTTTTGTTCATTTGATATAAGACAAGGCACATAGAGTCATCCAACTCAATAAGTTGATCAATCCTTGATTGCACTATATCTTTTTCACGGGTATTGGATTTCAAACACTATAAGATGGGAAATTGCAAATGTATTGGGAGCTTTGCTTTCAACCAATATACCAACTCAATTGGTATCTTTCCTATAGATTCTTTGATAGTCATGTGATCAACCCAAAGAGCATATTTGATTTTTCTATCCCAACTCTTCTTTCCCAACAATTTTTTTAATGATCATTATAAGGTTCTTGTTATTGGATTTGGCCTGGAAATTCCCTTGGGGATAATAATTAGAGGAATGGGACAACACAATCCCATATTTACAACAGAAGAAGCAAAGGAAATGGAATTGGAGGCTTCAACATTGTTAGTCACGACTTTTGTCGGGATGCCAAATCTAGTGATAATCATATCTTCTTAGAAATTGATTACCATTTCATCATTATCCTTTTTAGTGGGTATGGCTTACACCCACTTAGTGAAATAATAAGTAGCAGTTAAAATCAATTTGTGTCCATTTCTTGAGCTATCTTCGAATTCTCCAATGAAATCAAGACTCTAATGTTGAAATGGTGAATCTGTGATACAAATTTTAAGGGGAGGGTAGGAAGTAGCTTCTTTCTAGCAAAAAATTGACATGGCTAGGATGCTCTCACATGTTTATGTGTGTCAACAAAAATTGTGGGCTAGTAATATTTTGTCGATGGGAATTTATGGGTAGTTTTTTAGTTGCAAAATGCCCTCCGCAAAAGCCTACATGAAATTTTGCATTCAACTTTTCAGCCTTTTTCATATTTATACATTTAAGGATCACCCCATCTGGGATTTTCCAACCAAGGGCATATTGCATAAGTACTATTTCATAAATTTCAATTATAAGGCCCTTCTTTTATGGTCAACCAATTGAGGTGGAGAAGATAAGCTCCCTAGGTAGTTGATAATATTGGAATTCCAATCATCAAACTCTAATTCATTAGTAGTTGCATAAACTTGATCATTTTCCCCCATCATGTTCCCCCATCTCGAATGCTTTGGTATTCTCTTTAGTTAACATTTCATCCAACCCTTGGTCTTTGATTATTCTTTTGGGTCGGATGACTAGATCAATTTCTTGAATTTTAGGTACCCATTTTCCCCTTGATCCAAAAAATCATGTTGGGTCAATAATCTTTGACTACGGGATAGGGGACATATGCTAAAATTTTATTGTACCCATGATAGACCCTAAAATGCTTAAGAAATTTGACTAAGGCATTGAATTGATTTCTAGTGATGGTGTACCTAACCTCAACATCTCTGAGAGCTTTGCTTGTGACAACAATGGGTTTTTCATTCCCCTCGTCATACTTTTGCATAAGGATTTTGGCTATGGTGTCTTTACAAAGGAGTAGATAATGAAATCCTTTGAGTAATCAAGACTAACCAGGACTAGGGCAGTCATGATTCATTCCTTGATTTCTTGAAGGATTTCACTTTCCTTTCATCCCACACGAAGGTATCATCTTTATTTAAAAGGTCGCTCATTGTTTGATGATTTTAGCAAAATTTGGGACAAATCATCTTATGAATATTTTTTTTCTAAAGAAAGGTCTCGAGGCCTTTTTTTTCTTGGGGGAAGATATGGCTCCAATTGCTTCAATTCTTTCAGTCAATACCAATTCTCTCATTTGAGACTGCTACCCAAGGAGTTTTCCTTGGTCAACCTTGAAGATGAATTTCCTTGGGTTCAATGAGATCCCATATTTCCTACATATTTCAAAGAGTCTCATCAGGTATCAACAATGATCTTCTCTCTCCTGAGAGGCAATAGTTGAATCATATTGGTATATTTCCATGATCTTTCCAATCAAGTCTATAAAGGAAAAACCCATGGTTCTTTGAAAGGTAGATCCAACATTAAGGAGACCAAAAGGCATTCTCAAGTACTTGTAGGTTCCCCATGGTGTGGTGAAAGTAGTTTTCAATTGATATTCTTATTTAACCATAATTTAATTATACCCAAAATATCCATCCATCATAGACATTATCCCTACCCCCATGATTCATTGCAAGATGTTTTCCATGTTAGGCAAGGAGTAATTATCCTTAAGGGACACTTGATTTAGGTATCTAAAATCTACACACATTCTAATATTTCCAATCTTCCTCCTGGTAGCCACAGGGTCAAAAAAACATGAGGAATTCCTTATTGGGGCTATGACCTTCGCATCAAGCATCTTCTTAAGTTCATCCTTGACCAAGGGAACCAATGTAGGGTTTATTGTTCTCAACTTTTGTCTAATCAGTTTGGACCCTTTCTTCAAAGGAATGGTGTGCCAGATCACATCCTCACTATAATACTCAAGTCCTATTATGACCATGCAAGCACACCCTTGAATTCATGAAAAAGCTACTCAAGCTCAGCTCTTTCTATCTCGATGGTTCCCTTGACTACTTTGATTACTCGGGGATTATATTTTGACTCTATGTTAATTTCAATGATAGCAGGTGACTCAAAAACTATCTTGTCTATCTTACCTTCATCATTTCTATCAAAGGAACTTTCCATGGAGATAGGATTTTCTGGCTTGGTATCATGATGAACATCCTCTCCTATGTCATTTTGGTCATTTAGATCCACAAATTCATTAATTTTTTGAAGGAAATAAATGATGTGGGCATCATCCTCGAATACCTGCCAATTCTTTTAGTTGTCACGTATGGTTGGTCTAAAGATGACCTCCATGGTAAATTATCCTAAGCTATACGTAATGTTATGACGTGGTTGTGGGGTAGTGGAAAAGACAAGCAAGGAGTTAGCTATGGCATTATTTCCCCTAGCAACCACATCTATATTGAAAGCATCAAAAAATTTTATTGTGTAACACATGATGTCGTCATATTTTCTGAGCTTTTCATTCTTGGTAGTGAATGTTCCTTTGATTTGAGACACAATTAGGTCAGAATCTCCTACAACCTTTAAATGTCTTATTCCTTTGCTAAGAGCTAAATCCAATCCCAAGGTAAGGGATTCATATTCGACAATAATATTGGTGCATTTGAAGGCAAGCATATTTGAGAATATAATATACTTATTGGAAGGTGAAATTAGGATGCTCTCTACGCTTGAATTGGGTTTAGAACAAGATCCAGCAAAGTACATGATCTAAGCCTTGACCACATCCTGTTTAGGTGAAGTTGCTTTTGTTGAATCTTCCAATCCCCACATCTGCAATCCTCCTCTTGTTCTTTATCAAGAGTAGCACCTTGGTTTTCCACTAAAGGCTGGGTTGGGGGTTGCCTAAAGATTAGGGTGTGGGATTTCTCTCCCATAGGGATCCATATGTATGAAATACCCATTTGGATTGTGCCCCCTAGGTTAGCAATGCCCTAGATAACAACACCCCCCATGCATCAAGAATATCAATTACAATAACATTCATCGACATTTTCCTTTTAGGATGTCCATGAAAATTAGATAAGAAAAGAATTGTCCGACATACTTCAATAGCCCTTGAGTCAATTCCAAATACATTTCTATATGGCTTGGTAACTTCCCACCTTAATTGTTTCATGATTTTCAAAGGCATCAATTTAGTTGAGGCCCATGAATCAAGCATGAAATTATGTAATAGGAAGTCAATTACCTCAAGGGTTATGAAGTATGGAGGGTGCCCTTCATCACCTTTTGGGTTTATAAAATGATAGGGGAATCTATTTCATTGCTGATATCTACATCTTGTCTTTCAATATTCACAGACCGGTGCTTCTACTCCCACCTTTTATCTTCAATTTTGCTAATTTGGGTAGCAATGGCATTGTAATTTTTTATTAAAGTGGGCATCCATTCTCCAAATATACATCTAGCATCTATTGCAAGGTCACTTGAGGAGACGCAAATCATTTCAGTCTAACGTGCCTCAAGTTTTATAAGTTCAAATATCTTGATAGCACTATCTTTGGCTTGCATAATTGTTATAGGTTCCTTATTCCTAAGGTGATATGAGAATTCTTCAAATTTCCAGAGGTGTGCAGAGAAGATTAATTCATTGGGAGGTTTAATCTTTTCTGCTATACTAGCTATCATATAGTTAAACCTTTGGTTGAACTCTCTAACACTCTCGGATGCTTCTTTCTTCACTAACATGAGACCTTTGTATAAATCTATGATGTCTTTCTCTTCTACCCATCTTAATGAGAAAACATCAACAAAATTCTACAATGAATGCATGCATTTATCTAGGAGTGTTTCGAACCATTCCTTGGCATTTTCTCTTAGGGATAGAAGAAAAATCTTCATTGGCACATCATCTTCTACATCTCTACCTAAGTGGGTAGAACAAGCAATTCCAAAATTTGTCATGTGTCTTTTTGGATCATTGGACACAATCCCATGGTAGAGAGGCAATGACTTAGGGTTTTTAGCCATGGGATGATGATACCCTAGAATCCAATCTAGTTCAAGAGGAGACATGGTGAAATGGATCCAAGGCTTTTTAATTGCAGCTATATTAAGTCTATCAAAGAGTAGATGAAGGCTTAGTTCTCCTATGATAGGTTAAAACAAGATCAAGCTATTCATGCTTCATGATTAAGAAGTCGCTAGATGAGAAATTCTAATATGTTCTCATAAAAAAATATTGAAGTATAGAATTTAGATTTCAAGGAGGTGGAATCAACTCCTCCCTAGCAATGGTGCCAAAAACATTGTCACAAAATCTAGCAAGCCTATTGCAAATCCTCACTATGCGAGGCTAAACCTTATGGAAACAAGAGAAAGGGTTGCCACTATCACCTCAACAACCTTTCTTCTGCTCTTTAGTGATATTTGACCACAAGGAAGGCTTCCCTAGATCATCTAAAGGATATTCTATTGCTATTGCTCAAGGTGATGGATAAGATCATAAGAGTCCTATCAAATAGGATAAAGTGTCGGCAAAGCCTAGAAAGGCCTAGATATTGTATATCAAGGTTCAAGTAATTTACACCTATACCAAAGATATGGCTTTTATAAGTTAGGCCTTGATTGATTCGCAATGATAGGGTGCACAATATCATATAACAACCATAGAAAGGCCTTTCAAGGATTATCAACAAAAAGGAACAAAGGCCTTCCAATAAACATTTAGGGTTAGGGTTGCTTAATGGGAAATTGGGTTTGAAAAACATGCGTAAACAACAAAAAGGGATGATTTCAGCACTAATAAGGAAGGATTAACCATGCACAATTCTATATTTTGCTTTGAGATCAATCCTAATAAGGAAAGATTAACTATGCACAATGCTAGATTTTTCTTTGATGCGATTCATTGATGCAACTCCTAAATTATTAGCCACAAACATCCAACACAAATTCACTTTTAATCATAATGTCACCCTAAAAACCCTAGTGTCTAATCCTAGATGTCTAGGAGCAACGAAAATAAAAGAAAAATTAATCAAATTTATGGACGATCAACACACCAATGATCAATGCCTTATCCTAAATGGGCTTGAAGGAGCCTTCTAGGGCTAGACTTCACGAAAAGTCTTGATGGAGTAAAGGGGTGTAACTGGGGCATCCACTTTTAAACCCTAACTGTTTTTCTTGCGAGGGGAGAAATTAAATATAAGGAATTCACATTCAGAATTCCCTAATAGGCTTCAAAGAGAACAATTTTTCATGCAATAATGGAGCAAGACTTCAACATAAATTTAGCATTTAGTCATGGCATAAATAAAAACCCTACTTCACACATATACTATGCAAAATATCAAAGATAAAGCATGAAACTTACAAAATTATCCAATGAGACACTTCAATTATGGAAAAACATCTCCATGCAAAATACCATCTCCACAAGAATTTGCACCATAGAGAAGTACATCTTGCCCAAGCAGTACAAAAGAGACTAATTCACACTGTTATAAGAGAAGAGTGAAAAATGTGTGATGTTGAAATGAAATGAGGGGGGCCTTTGTTTATATGGAACTTAACACCCTTATTTTTAAAATAATACAATTAAAAGCCCTAATTACAAGTTTACCTTGAGTGTTCAACAAGTGTAAGATTAGAATCCAACCCCATAGCTCAAAAACATAACAAATAATGTCAAAAATTCCCACGTTTATGGGAGAAAAGCCTCCTCCATTATGACATCATCCTCTAATGGAGCTCAAAATGCCACAAGGAAGAGTCATATTGGCTAATGAGTGCTCCATACTCCAAAAGTAACTCTATGTCCATGGATGCACCTCCAAAGTGCCTCCATACCACGGAGTCATCACCAAAGTGCCCCCTGTTACCCTCTAAAGAGAAAAGGGGATAACGTGACACCAATCTACTCAAGCATTAGGTTCAAATGTTGACGTGAAAAAAATCCCTTTCCATCTCAAGGATAACCATCCTCACCCAGGGTTGGGAATAAGCAACACCCATCAAAAAGTTTCAAGGCTAGCCTGGGGGCATCCTGGGTTCTTCTGGAAACATCATCAATATATCCAATACCAAGCTTCAAAATATTGACATTTCAGCATTTGGTGGTATTTCATAGTGTTAAGTACTATGTTGAACCATCATAAAATCTAATGCTTTGCTTTGGATAGGAAACACTGCATCAACAAAGTCATATATGCTCTTTCCAATGGGTAAAATGGCCTTTGGTATGTTATTGAATGGACTGATAATAATCTCTTCAAAGGGCTTTGATGTTGTAACAATGCTCTATTGTTGTAACAATACCACCAAATCCCTCTCAAAATCAAGTGAAATCATCACTCATTAGGGACAATAACCATAATTGTATCATAGTGGACCATACCTAATGTTGGCGTCATTGTAATATTTCACATAATGCTCACCTTCAAATGTCTAACTAGATCAAGTCCCATAAACAGGTTACCCCCTTATTTTAGGGATGATTATATGGATAACCCTATTAGGTGTTTTCAGTCTCGAAGGGCAAGTGACATGACCCAAGTTAGCCAATCAATTTATAGGTGTGTGTGAAAATGGTGCCTACAGAGTGGAAAAGACTTCAGGAAAAAGGTTTCATAACGAAGTGACTAGCTAATGGAGGTCCAACATCCTGAGTGTATAGATATAAGGATGGAGAAATCATGGGGGCATGAGATACCCCTTTCATTGGCTTGTTTTTTTCACCCCTCTAGTGCACCTTTTACTTCTTTATGATTTATTTTTATTTAGGTACATAGATTGGGGGCCCAAGATTTCTTTTTTGAAATCTTCCATTACCCCTTAATAAAAAGTCGGTTTATTTCTCGTAAGGGTTGGGATAGCTGTTATAAAATCTAGCAAGCCTTGTGAGAGTACTCACAAGACAAGGGCTAGACCTTGTAGTGACAATCAAGGATATTTCCACTGTCACCTCAACAATCTTCCTCTTTCTTTTTAGTGGAATATCACCACAAGGGAAGCTTCCTACTACTCACCTATAAAGATATTCTAAGTTTTAGCATTCAAGGTGATGAAAATATAAGCTAGGTGAAGACACTCTACAATTCACAAAGGCTTAATTTTCTTGATAAAGGAGCAACGTATCATGCACTTAGATTGGCTAAAGACTTGTATAATCTAGGGCTTCTTGAAATGCAACAAAAAAGGAATACCTTGACATATAAAAGTCAAATAAAGGGTTTGCTAAAAGATTAGGTAAAAAACAATAGAGCAAACCCTTAATCTAAGCCTCAAGTTGAACCTAGGATAGGGTTAGGGCTTCCAAGGCACAAAATTGTCTAGAAAACGATGACATTAGCCCTCCTAGGGGAATATTTACCATCAATAAAGATATATTTTGCGTAAATAATATAAGTTAATAATATAAGTTAAATACTATAAGTTAAATACTATAAATTAAATGCTATAATTTAACATAAAGTTTTACACTTGATTATGTACAAAGTTAAGGTTCATAAATAAATGGAAGCTTATATTAAAGTAATATCATAAACATTCGGGTAACCCTTTTAAAAAAAGATCTTTCAACCATAACTGAACCCTCTGCGCAGTCGACAACAGCCTTTGATCGATAAATATCTAAGGAAATGCATGTGGGAGGTGTCGAGTGTTGCACCAGCGGTGGGGGGAAGGCTGGGAGGCAGTCACCGAACCCCTCGGTATAAAACCACTGAGAGGGCCAAGGAAAAGGGGGGGAGAAGGAGAAAACGGAGAGGACAGAGGGAGACCGAAACAGGAACGGAAGCAGCTGAAATTGACCTGAGGTTCTGGGCACGGGGGTAGTAAGCGAAGCTTACTGAATTGGCTGGGAGGAATTGGTTTCCCAGTAATCGATTCAACTTCAGAGAACGAGAGCAGACAGCAATTTACCAGTGAGCAGTTCAGGTAAGTTTTCGTTGTTTTAAGATTATGCATTTTCAGTTTTCAAATCATGAAATTTCAGTTTACAGTCTTTACACCAACCCCATGGCTCAAAATAATAAAACTATGCCATAAAATCCCACATTTATGGGTCAATATCCTCCATAATCATGATGTTATGCCCTTTTGGGTAATAAATATTGTGAAAGTGCATGGATGGGCTATTGGGGTGTCCCATCATAATAATTAACTCTAATCCTTGAGGGGAAGCCCTCAAATAGTGCCTCAAAATGCTTCTGAGTGTTAAAACTATGCTTTGGGTGCCCTATGTCACCTTCTCAAGGGCTAGGAGGGTGACATTGCATCATCTCTCTCTAGTGTTGGGGCTCCAAGTGCTAGTGCAAACTATCCCTTCTCATCCTAGGGATGACCATCATCAACTGAACTCTAGATCAAGACATGCCCATCAAATAGTGTCAAGGCCAACTTGGGGGCATGTTGGATCTGTTGGGTACATCATCAAGAATACCCAACTACAAGCAAGAGGATCTCAACATTTCAACATTTGAGGGTGATTTGAGGTGTCAATCATATTCTCGAGTCATCAAAGTACCCAATGTTGTGCTCTATAGGGGCAATGCTACATTTGCAAGGATATCACTACTCTCTGGAAGTGTAAAATGACTTGGGCATGATGTGTAGTGGAAACATGAAATGTACCATCAAGGCCTCTATTTTTGTATGAAAGACCGCCTAGAAAAAAACATCTCAAGATCAAGAAAACCTCACCAATCATTAGGGACAATGACCATAGATGTGTCATAATGGACCATATTTAATTGGTAAGGGCATAACAATACTTCAAACTAGGATCACCTTCAAATATCTAATTAGAGAAAGTCCCATAAAAGTATTCCCTACCTGTATTAGGGATGGCTAGAGGGTCAATCCTATCAGGTGCTTCCAACCCCTAAGGGGAGGTGACATGCCCTAGGTTAACCCTTCAATTTATAGGTTTTAGTGAATATAATAGCAATGGATGGGAAAGACTTCAAGGCAAGGTTCCATGGTCATGGGACTAGCGGATGGATGTCCATCATCCTAAGTGTATAGATGTAAGGAGGGAGAAATCATGGAGGCATGAATTACCCCTTTCCACGACTTGCTTTTTCCACCCATCTGGTGCACTTTTTACTTCTTTCTGATAACGCTTTAATAAGGAGCATAACTTAGGTGTCCAAGCTTGCTTTCAATGATATAACATTAATTTATCCCTTAATGACGAGTCATCTTCTTGCTCATCAAGGTGTGGATGTGTAAGGGCTCCTTTATTATATGATGGAGCATCAAGTGCTTAGTAACTAGTTGATGGCTAATGGGGGGGGGAGCTCATTCTAGGATTTTTCCCATGTGCTAATTAATGTCCCAACCATGTTTTTCATTTTAACTTTTTGTTTCTTTCATTGTGTACACTTATGGTTTTACCCTTTTTTTAGTTTCATCAACCTCTAGGTAAAAGTTTCCAGTGCAAAATAAAGGATGAGGATATGAGGGTACCTATCCCAATGAACCAATGACAACAAACCCGAAGGATGGATATGAAATTTTGGGAATAGTGGAAAGTAGTGAGTATGGGATAATTATGGACATACTACTTCAATCCAAGTTTCCCAAGTAGATCCCCTCCTAAAACCCTAAGGCCTCAGAGGATGCCCCACTAGACTAGGGTCAACAACTAACCTCCCTGGTAAGGAGAGAGAATAGGTTTATAGTCAATATTGGTTAATCATCCAGATCACCCTTTAATCCATGTTAATATTCCTAAAACATTAAGTAAAAGCACATGATTTCAAAATGGTTAAAGCACTTGTTGAATGGTGAGCCACCTTCCTTGAAGAAGAATGTAGGATGGTGAGAGGTGTCTGACTAGTGCAAATGGTAGAGGAATATGGCATGTCATCATATACTCAACAATGTGGGTTGTTGGGCGGTTGTCCAAAGAAGATAATTTTTCTCCTATGGCATTACCCACTTTTTGGTGGGTAGCAGGGACAATGCAAGAGTTCCTTTTATAGATGCAGCATCATGTGCTTGAGGAACTAAATGATGGCTAATGAGGTGGGTAGAGCTCATGCTAGAATTTTTCCCACATGTAAATCAAATATCCTAGCAATCTTTTGCATTTTATCTTTTTCTTTCTTATGGATTTTTTATGCTTTTATCTTTGTTTTAGCTACATCAACCTCTAGGGAAAAAATTTTTAAGTCCAAAATCAAGGATGAGGATGAAAATGTGCCAATTCCAATGACTAGTGACCACTAGCCCAAAGAATGGAGATGAATAAGAGGAAAGATTGAAAGTGGTAAGTATGGAATACCTTGAACACACTACTTCAATCAAAGGCTCCCTAGTTGTGACCTTCCTAAATCCCTAAGAGATCAGAAGAGGTTCCACTTGAATAGAGTCAAAGACTAACGTCCCAAGTGAAGAGAGGAAACAAGAATACAATCAAGATCAGTCAATCATCTAGTTTTCTCCTTGATCCATATTAATATGCCCATAATATTAAGTGAAAGCATATGGTTGCAAAATGGTTAAAGTACTTGCAGATAGATGACTCACTTTCCTTCATAAGGAATGCCGGATGGGAGAGGGAAATATAACTAGAGGAAGAAGTGGAAGATCCGTTATGCTTCATCACATATAGGGCTATTGGCTGTCCAAGGAGGATAAACTTTTCTCCTATGGGTTATCCACTTTTTGTTGGGTAACAGTGCACACCCCAACATACAAAGCATTCAATGCTCTATAGCCAAATGCTTATTGCTTGTCATTGGTGGTGGTCTAGGGCACTAGAACATATTATTATAAACACTTTAGTATTGTACTCCTTTCACTGTTTCTTTCTTAAGCATTTATCTGCATTTATTGTGATCTCAAGGATAATTTGATAGTTGTGAATGACCAATCAGTCTAACTGTACAACAATCCTTTATGACTAGCTGCACCATAAAAATAACAATATTTTGGAAAATTTAGCTCTTTGAGATAGTAGCTTGTATAAATAGGAGGGCAGTCTGGAACAAAAGGCATTTTTTGGGTAGTTTCATTTGTCTTCAGCCTACTTCTTCTCTTCTTAGACTAGATTTGGCAACATATTGTTGAACTGATTATTTTTTGGTTCAAGTCTTTCACTCTCTAGTCTTGAATCCTATCCATTGTCCCCTATGATGGTGTCATAGAAATTGTAATTGTTATTTGTGGCATATTTTTGGTCATGCAGTAGTAGCTAGTTATTCTTGCATGCATAAGGATTTTATCATGTAAGGCTCATCCTATGCTAGGGCATTAAGTGCAGAAATATTGCGGACAGGTTTAGTCACATTAAGATCCATGTTGATGACCTGGTACTTTGTTGTTGGAAATTGGTAAATGCCTATATACAAGAGTATTGGACTTTCGACTATATAGACAATATTGGACTTGATTGTTACATAACCTTATATGTCAATTAAAATTTCATTCAAAGTAACCCTAGATTGCCATGCTTGCCACTTTGTGTATTTTAGGTCTTGGAGAAACTTTACAATAGTGTATTTCTATGTCAAATTATATTGTCTTTTGATCAGAGAACATTTTTCCTAACTATTTAGCATGGGAAAATTTCCTAGTAGTTGTTAAGTCTCTCTGCTTTAGATATTTTTTTGGACTTGATCATCACGTATCCCTATACTTCAAAACAAGTTAATTCCATGTTCTGCCTGTTACCCACCACTTAGTGGGTAATATCCTTAGGAGAAATTCTTCTCCATGATGAGCCTCAGCTGGCAACCAACAATCCCTTGATGCCTCCTACTAGCTCGTTGTACCATTTCTCTGCCACCTGAGCCAGCCATGTGGTCCCTCACCCACATGTATTGATCGTATGTTTGAAGGTGGGCCTCCCGAATCTAAAGATTTGTCTTGTCATTTTGATAATTGAGTATTGGGTTTACTTATCATGGATACTTCTGGGTATGGATTGATGGGGAGATTTGGCAAAAAGAGTGGGATTAGTTTGTGCTCCTGTCCCCTTGATCTCTTTTGGTTGTTACCCTTAGATCTTAGTCCTGTGGGATTTCCTTTATTGATCATTTGGTCCTAGGGTGGTACTACTTGGGAAAACCTAACTTTGGGTGCGTGGTCCCACTCCTTTATCCGCACATATTACTCCCTTTCCACTCACTATACCCCCATTCATCTTTTCTCCCACCTGGGTCCACATAGGGCTAACTGTTGGAAAATCAGAAAGGCAGTAAAGATTTTCTCAATCTTGATAATTACTTGTGATATTTCTTATTATTACGATTTTTTATATCTTTTTTCTTTAGTTCATCAAGCAATTACCAAAAGCAGCAACACAAAAAACAATGATTATGTAGGCACATGCCAATGCAAAACCCCCCTCGAGGGGTAAACCCAGTCAAAGTAATTATTCCATTCAATAGTATTCGTTGAGACTTTTCACCCTAGACCTTGAACAAACCTTCCCTCCACTCCAAGTTAGCCTCTAGAAGATAGACCTCTTCCCAACAACTTCGACCATGCAGCAACTTGCAGTAGCCAACAGCTTCTGGCAATAGTCCAACTTGGAAGACTTTGTTCTCCCAATACAAAGCATGAAATAGAGTGAGACCACCACCAAAATTTCGATTTTTCTCTTCTCCTTAGACTCCCCCAAACTCGCATTCACTTTTGATTTGTGGTAGCATCAGATGTGCTCTAGCCATGAAAATTGGTGGAGAGGCTAAGGCACATAAGGTATCTAAGACTCAGAAATGGTTTGGGGAAATTCCACCCGGTTGGAGAGATATTAAAATAATTAATATTTTTAATGGGGTTCCTTAGTCTAAACTTAGGAAAATTAAAATATTAATGGGTATTAATATAAAACTGGGTGAGAATGTTCTAAATGACATGGATCAAGCCAAATCTAATTATTGGCATTGATTAGAGACTTAATCTCGGCCATTGAAGACTCAACAGGGAAAGTATAAGAGGAGGCTTGAGGGTCAGTTGGAGATATACCAAGGTTGATCAGTCAGTTCGATTTTCTGGAGTGAAGCTTGCTGAGAAAATTCAAACAAGTGATCTATTGCAGTGAGGGGCAGTGAGTGCATAGCATAGAGGCAGGGATAGTTCCATAGGGTTAGCGCAGTGACTAAAGAGGCTGACACGGAGGTAGCTATAGCTACGCAGAGGCAATTGGGGACTACGCGGACACTGAGGGGTCTGCATGGGTGACGCAAAAGGCACAGAGCTGACGTAGAGGGTCTGAAGACTGATGCAGAGGCTTCAAGAGCGGAGCTGAAGCTAGCAGGGTTGATGCAAGGCCAAGAGGAAGTGCCGAAAGGATTTTCGTGGGGAAGACTAGAGCTGAGAGGCTGAATATATGTTTCCGAGAAGAGGTATTACTATCGTGTAACAATCTCTATTGGGTGAGCCATTTCTGGCACCCTAGTTGTACTCAAGAATATGTATAATAATAAAACCCTCAGAACTATTGCACCAGTTTTCCCGCATTGGGTTTTTCCGTGGACAATTGTCCAAAAATAACGGTGTCCCTTGTGTGTTTGACTCAGTATTTCAGTTGTTGTTCTGTATATGAGTTAAGGTTGCATTTGTGTTTATTTTAGTATTTATATTTATAAATAACTTGTTAATGGAATGAACAAGTAGGAGAAATTAAACCAGATAATGCAGTAGGGATTTCTAACGTGTCAAACTTAGAAATTTCAACACTTCGACTTCCCGGCAACAGACTTTCCCAGCTATCCACCTCGCACTTTTTCCCAACAACAATATTTTTTCACTTTTTCCTAGTAGATGAGAAGATGAGAAGTGATTCTGCAAATAAATTTGTAGTCCTTCCTTTTATAGGCTTCTTGTGGGGTAGAATGGGTCCTTAGGCCGCCTTGATCCTCTTAGGCTGACATGGTGTGGAGGTTCCATAATTCATATTTGACTCAATACTAAACCGATTTACATGATTAAAGTCCAAGAAGGGTCTTTTTAAATGTACAATAATTCTATAGACTCAGAATTAATCCTAGAAATTCTCAATGTGGAATTTGACCTAAAGCATGGTGACCCAAGCATGAGACGAATGCTTTAATAAGTCACAACAATAATAATAATATTTTTTTCTTTATACTTTTGACAAGTACATTACATGATGACTCAAGTACATTATTGAAGACTAAACATAGTTACTTTTTCCAACACTAGCCTCCCTATCCCTTACCCCCCACCTTGGGTCAGGCCTAGAATGATGCCTCAGAGGTTGAAGCAATTAAAAGAAAAAGTGAAAAGTATAAATGGCCACATTTAACAAGAAATTGTACCACAAAATGCAAAAGATAGCCGAGACAAAAATAGTTAACATGTAGGCAAAAGCCATTACATGAGCTCTACCCCAATCATTGGCCATCACCCTAGTTCCATAGGCCCATGATTGTCCCAACCCTTGGAGGGAAATGAACCACCCTACCTAAAAGGATAATCACTGCTATATCTTACACATCATGCTCTTGTCCTTTGAGCCTCGAGTAGTTAATTAAAGAAAATTCATAAAAGGAAAAAGGTATATGAAGAAGGGTGTAAAAATCAAGGCCGGGGCACCTCATGTACCACGATTGCTCCCTCCTATACATTACATACCCAGGTGTGGGGTTTCCCTTATCTAGCTACCCTTATGCCCCACTATGTGGCCAAGGATTGCTC
Source organism: Pinus taeda (assembly GCA_000404065.3). Lineage (NCBI taxonomy): Eukaryota > Viridiplantae > Streptophyta > Pinopsida > Pinales > Pinaceae > Pinus > Pinus taeda. The sequence goes on from APFE031573633.1 coordinate 111,819, forward strand.
CTCTCATCCCCTATTCCATTCCACTTATTTGTCACTTCACCCCCATTAGAGGGATGTACCTTGGACATATTGTCCCCTTTAAGGGCTGAAACCACCTAATAAGGTACATGGATAACCCCCTTTGGAGCTTGGATACACTAGCACATGCCAGTGCCCACTATGGAAGGGCATGCCATTATGAAGTGCCCACGTTGTTATCCATGATTTTTAATCTTTTTACTCTATTATTTTAATGACTGGTTGTACTGGAAGCCTAGGGGACACATTGGATCTTATGCAAGATTATAGGTTCTTTCCATTTGGGTTTGGTTTCCCTATATATGACCCCAACCCCCAGAGGTATACATTGGCACATGTAGGGTGGACATAGAGAGCCATGGGCCTCCACAACAACAAACAACACTCCACGGATCTTCATGGATTCTTAGAGATTACTAGCCATCCACTTTTGGGATGATGATGATATACTTGGTATATTATGCCTAACAGGCCCCCACAGGAGCCTCACATTCTTGATAGGTGTCCCAGGACCTGTACGATGTCATGGTAGCATTCATTCCACCACTTGGACCCTTGCAGAGGATCTCCGATTCATATGGAGACCCATGGGGTCATCTATGTGCCCTCATACCCAATGGGAGCACCACAGGTCTACTACTTGGAGAACAAGGGGCCACCCCCTTGCCCATCACATTCTAAGGAATTTATTCCTCCATATGGCACTTCAGGATATTATTGACTCTTTAGAGGGCCCTATGACATGCACATATCATTATTTGGTCCCTTATGAGGCTTGTTTTTACACTCATGACCTAGTTTGTGTTGAATTTTCTAAGTTTACTTAGTTAGAAACCCTCCATGCACTTTATCTAATTTATTCCTACCTACTTGTTATTTTCCTTAACAAGTTATTTACAATGTAAATACTGAAAATAAACACTAGGGCATGCTCAACATGTTACAGATCAACAACTAAAAGAAACAGAAACAAGCACACCATATGACACCATTATTTTTGGACTAATGTCCCCAAAAAAACCCAATGTGGGAAAACTGATGCAGCTATCTGAGGGTTTTCTTATTAAGAAATATCATAGTACAATCTGGGTGCCGAAATTGGCCTACCCAATAGAGAATTTCCTTGGTAGTAATACCTCTCAATTTCTGAAAAATCTCTTGGTTGAAACCCCAGATAATCCTTCTGGCAGCTACTCAGCATAAATCTGCCCCAGCGTCAGCCTCTCTCTGGACTGCATCACCCCCTCTCTGTCCCACGCTGGCCCTACGTCACCTCGGATGGGTCTGCGTCAGCCCTAGGATGCCCTACGTCACCCCTCTGGCCCTCTACATCAGCAACGCTAGCCTCTATGAGGCTCTGTGTAGCTCCTGGTTGCCTTTGTGTGTCCCTACGTGAGCCCTAGCTAGCTTTGCGTCACTCTCCTTGGCTACTACGCTGCTCTCCCGGCACTATCTCCGCCTCTCTGTCTCTCTGTACTCAAATGCCTCTCGCTGCATCTCCCGATCACTAATTCTATCTCTCTTAGCAAACCCCGCTCTAGAGAATAGAATGACTTATCACTTTGGTGTACTTTCCAAGTGACTCTCAAGCCTCCTCTTATACTTTTCTCGTTGACATATAAACGGCCGAGATTAAGTCCCTAATTGATGGCTAAGATTAGATCTGGCTTGATCCATGTCTTTTGGACCATTCTAACACAGTTTTATATTAATCCACATTAATATTTTAATTTCCCTAAGTTTACACTTAGGGACTCCATTAAAAATATTAATTATTTTAATATCTCCTAAACTGTTTAGAATCTGCCCAAACCTTGGAGATCTCATGTGCCCTAACCTCTCCACCAAATTTCGTGGCTAGAGCACATCTGGTGCTACCACAAATCAACACTCCCTCTTAGCGAGGACTGTGCTCTAGCAATGCTCCTCACTGAGTATTACTCTGACCATCCGCATCGGTCCTTGTGCTGATGCTAGGCCTGCTGCCCACCATCCTCTGCATTGCTGTATCCTGTCCTACTGCTCATGGTTCTGCCATTTCCACTGCTACATCTGTACGACATCTCCCTTTGCATCTGTGCTGTTGTTGGTCCTTTCTCCCAACACTACATTCACACTGCAACTCCTCTCATCATGCGGCAACGTGCTACCTACTGTTGCACTGCAACTTAGTTACTGAGAAGTAAGTAACTGATCTCCCAACTTTGACTTCTCTGTTGGGCTAGAGACCCTCCTGAGGATGAAGCTCCCTCTGCCGCTGACAAGTGCTACCTCTTTAACCTCTGCACTGCTGCAACAACTCCCTACATCTCGCACCATTGCACATCTCTCTGTGCCATCCTGCACTGGTGCAACACTCCCATGCCTCTTGCACTGCTGCAGCTTGCTAGCCTTGCGCTGTCCTAGTAATCTTGCATTGTAGCTCTCTTTTTCGCTCCATCTGCATCCATCTCTACCCACATTAGCCAATCTTGCTACTCCTCTTCGGGGCTCCCGTAGTAAGGTCTAATCCAAGAGGCTGGGTACCTCGAGGATCTTGCCCCTCATTTCCTGTAGTCCGCTTGACTACAGCTCGATGTCTCTCCACTTCCACTCAAGTGGTGCGTGTGCACTCATGGCACAGTCATCGTCTGTCAAAACTTCCTTCACTGCCCGTGTTGCCGCTGCCTTAGTCTCAAAAGACTCTCCCTTACTGCTCTTCCTTGGACACTGGGTCGCATAATGACCCAGCTCCCCATAGTGGAAGCACTTGATCTTGGAGAGATCTTTCTTCTTCTGCTTCTCCTGCTTTCCCTCAGATGCTAGGGCCACATCTTACTCCTCCTCCTTGACTATGATCCCCTTGCTGCTTCTACTCATCTTCGACTGCTGTATGATCTCTTCCTGGCAAAGAGCTGCCCACATCTTGTCCCAAGGTGGAAGTGTCCCTCTCTCTAGTATGCTCTGGCCAAATAACTCCTAGTCTTCTGAGACAACATTCAGGGTTGTCCTCACCATCAGCTCCTGATCCGGTGTCGCCCCTATAGCAATCAACTGATATCGGATCTCATTCAGTCTTTCGAGGAAGGTGTCAACCGGTTCTCCCTTCTTCATTTGATATAACCTCAACTAATTCTAAAGCAACATTCTTCTCTACACAAAGGTATGATGGTACAGCTTCTTGAGAGCCTCCCACATCTCAAATTTCGCTTCCTTCTCGACTATTGTGGTACTACATGATCCTTGATCCTGTCAGGGATAATGATCTTGGCCCTTGCCATTGCCTCCTCGTACTTGTCATTATCATTGGGGTCGACTGGGACAACTATTACCTTCAAGGTGAAGTTCTTGACACAATTCCCGTCAAGTATAGATAAGATTTTGGCCTTCTAGACTGCGAAGTTTGATGCTCCATCTAGTCTATCCTGGTCTCTTACTCCGTGTAGTGACTTGATGCTCCTATACTTCCCTCTTGGAAGTTCTTTGTTCGACTCCTTTGAGTCTCTACTTCCCATCTGGAAGTTCTCTTCTGGACTCCCTCTGAGTCCTGATTTCCCTCCTGGAAATCCTTCTGTTGCTATCGAGATGCCCCCTACTCTGATCGTCTTGTGCAACCGCACCACTGATCCAGGTTCCTCAGCGAGAAACCGTTGGTAGCAACACCTCTGGCCTTGCTCTGTCAGTTTTTGTTCTGACTACAGAGCCTCACCAAATCTACTCTGCAATATTCCTGTAGCCTTCTAAACCCCTTGACCCTGAAGGTGAGAGCTCCTCAGCTTTGCGCAATCTCGACACTGCAACCCAGCTTCCTCAGCTAACTGCATCAGCCCTCCCAGCTACTATGTGGCTCTGCCTGAGGCTTCTCTTGCCTTCCTTCGCCTTTGCGCTGCCTCTTCCTGGCTCACCCTTGATGATGCAGGCACTGTGTCACCCTTCATTATTTGGCCCCTTGTGAAGTTTGTTTTTACACTCATGAGCTAGTTTGTGTTGAAGTTTCTAAGTTTACTTAGTTAGAAACCCTCCATGCACTTTATCTGATTTATTCCTACCTACTTGTTATTTTCCTTAACAAGTTATTTACAATGTAAATATTGAAAATAAACACTAGTGCATGCTCAACATATTACAGATCAACAACTAAAAGAAACAGAAACAAATACACCATATGAAACCATTATTTTTGGACTAATGTCCCCGAAAAAACCCAATGTGGGAAAATCGGTGCAGCTATCTGAGGGTTTTCTTATTAAGTAGTATCAGAGTACAATCTGGGTACCGAAATTGGCCTACCTAACAGAGAATTCCCCTGGCAGTAATACCTCTCAGTTTCTGACAAATCTCCTGGCTGAAACCCCCGATAATCCTTCCGGTAGCTACTAAGCACAAATCTACCCCAGAAACCCCAGCGTCAGCCTCTCTTTGGACTGTGTCAGCCCCTCTCTGTCCCATGCTGGCCCTGCATCACCCTGGATGGGTCTGCATCAGCCCTGGGATGCCCTGTGTCAGCCCTCTGGCCCTCTACGTCAACAACGTTGGCCTCTCTAAGGCTCTCTGTAGCTCCCGACTACCTCTATGTGGCCCTGCATGAGCCCTAGCTGGCTTTGCCTCACTCTCCTTGGCTGCTACGCTGCTCTCTCGACACTATCTCTACCTCTCTGTTTCTCTGTACTCAAATGCCCCTCAGCTGCATCTCTCGATCACTAATTCTCTCTCTTAGCAAACCCCGCTCTAGAGAATAAAATGACTAATCACTCTAGTGTACTCTCCAAGTGACTCTCAGGCCTCCTCTTATACTTTTCTCGTTGACATATCAACAGTCGACATTAAGTCCCTAATTGACGACTAAGATTAGATCTGGCTTGATCCATGTCTTTTCAACCATTCTAACACAGTTTTATATTAATCCACATTAATATTTTAATTTACCTAAGTTTACACTTAGGGACTCCATTAAAAATATTAATTATTTTAATATCTCCTAAACTGTTTAGAATCTGCCCAAACCCTTTCTGGGTATAGGAGATCTCATGTCCCCCAACCTCTCCACCAAATTTTGTGTCTAGAGCACATCCGATGCTACCACAAATCAATAGTTTGGTGGGCTTGTCACCAATAGGGGTTTTATTTGCACATGATTGTATCATTAGGGGCTAATGTAGGCCCATAAGCTAATTTGAACTCCTTACGAGGCTATATATCGATGTTAGATGCACTCATTTGTTTCATCAATTGACTTGGGATCTCTCTAATCATAAAGAATTTTCGCACTTTTTCCTTGGTGGATATTTTTGGAGATGGATGAATTTTGATGTATGGATTTGGGCTATTTCTCTTGTCTTGGAGCTTTATTGAGCAAACAAAACGCTGGTTAGATATACTCTATAATGTTGTAAGTAAATTTTGATGCTATTATTGTTGTTGTTGCATACTGCTAAAATTAAGGCTAGTTGTTGCATTATCGAAATGTGGAATTGAGCATGTTTTAACTAATCTAATGTATGGGCTAATGTTATATGAATGAAATATCCTAGAGATTTATTTATCTCGAGAAGCTTGCATCATTTTCTTTGAAGTATAAATGCTTGAAGGTCATTTTTCTTTTCATTCTCTCAACCTTGGACGAAGTTGACTTTCTGGTACGCCTTGATCAAGAAACCAAGTTCTTATTCGTCATTATCCTTGACTACATATCCCCAAGTGAACTAGGCATTGATCACTCAAAAAGGGTGATCATTTCAGCTGTCTTTCAGCCATTTTCCTCTTTTTCCCAAAGTCTAGCCCCATTAGGTCACCTAGGGAATTAACTTCCCGGTAATTGACCCATGGAAAAAAATCCATCTCCTATAGGCTACAATGCTGGTGGGTCCTCCTCTCCAAATTTGAGGCAATTCTAATGGTGGAATCTCCAGGAATCTCAAGCCCTAGCTCTAGGATCGAATTGTGCTTCCCCAAGGAGAGACCTCAATAGGATCAATTCAACCTTTTGAACAAAGTATTATTGTTTTTTCCTTTCCCCTCACCTTGTCTAGGATAGGAACATCATTGGTTGCAATATTCCATCCCCGAACCTAGGCTGGGTCCACTTGGCCCCGTGTGGTCCCACTTCTTAATATAGACTATTTGTCAAGGACCATTTGGGAATCCAATTTTCCCAAGGATTATAGGGATTGAGAAGCTTGTTCATAAGCCTATCCTTTCTCTCTCAACCCTCCAATCCTCACCCCTTATCCCTGGTGGGCCAAGTCCCTTGCTTAAAGAGAAATCAAGCTCCATTCACCATCCTTGGGAAAGAGTTTTCAAGGTCACTTCTCACCTATCCATTGACATATACTTTACAAGTGAATTCCTACACTACCGAGACTCGTCCCATTGGTGAAAGTCCATAAAGAGCACAGAGACTTAGTTGTGGTGACAGTGGGCTAAGCCTCCACAGTTTCCCTTAACCTAGCAGTTTCCCTCTTAAGAACCCCTTTAGGTCCCCTGCTGGTTTGAGTGGTAACATCTTTGGCGTTGTTTCCAGGGAGGAAGCATGTGTACCTCCCTAGTGAATCATTAAGGAATTGATTCATTAATGACATTCTTATTATTCCTCTGGCGACTCCACCCACTGTGAAAACTCTTAGTCTGCATGAAGGAGACAACATTCCACCTTTAACTAGGGTTGTTGCAAGAAGGAAATGTGAACCATCACCTGTTGGCACCGCTCTCCTTCCTGACTTTGAAAAAGTTAGTGACTCAACTTCGAAAATGATAGATACTGCTGGAACTAGCAACAACAAGATGAAAAAAAGTCAAAGACATTTGGTTAGTGTATTTTCTCCTTTGAAGGTCGGTAATGATCCCAAGCCATTACCTGAAAAATATGACCGATGGTTACCCAGGTTCAAGAGAGATGCCACCATGAGTGACCATGACTTTGTTGAAGAATTTTATTGTAAATTGTCTCCTAGGTTGATCTTTGATGAAGATAGAATCATGATGTTGTTTGTCTTATCACTTGAGGGACAAGCTAGAGAGTGGTACCTTAGTCTTCCTCCTGGTTGCATTAGTGATTCTGATGAGTTTGAAGACCTATTCATGAAAAGGTGGTTCGCAATGCTCAGGGAACCTTCAACATCGAGAAGTTTTATTACATATCCAAAGGAAGGGAAGATCTTCAGGAATTCATTCAAAATTTTGATAGGATTGTACGAGATATCCATGATCACCTAAAGCCCTTTGATGCCAACATCCTTGATAAATTTGTCAAAGCTATCAAGGGCCACCTAACCTATGCCTTAAGAAACAAGAAACCTTCCACATTGGCTAAAGCTAAAGAAATGGTAATTCAAGTTGAGGAAAACCTTTGTATCTCAAAAATGAATGTCGATGACCTCCCTAAAGCCAAAACTAAGACTAAGAGGGAGAAGCCGAAAGATCAACATGAAGAAACCATTTGGGCTATCCTCAAGAAAATGGACAAACTTACTGAGGAATTTCATTCATGATATCAAATCATTATGAACAAGATCACCACTTTCGAGAAAGCTCAAAAGTCAAATTTTGTTCCGAGAGGGAAGCCTTTTCCAAGAAAGCAAGGTGAGGAAGATAAACCTAGCTCATCTCAAGTCCCAATACCTTAGCCCAAAACAATATAGTGGACTAGGATTCATTCTTTGAAGATGAGGCAAGTGAGAGTGATGAGAGCGATGATGATGAAACAAATGAGAAAACTAACCTTGTAGAGTCCGATGTATTCAACATTCTACTTAGAGGTTCATACACGCAACCTCCCATCAATGAGGTCATAACCAAAGATGAGAAAGAGAACCCTATGCTAAATGCTGATGAGAGTAGTGGAAGATTCAAAGGGGTTCAATATTCCTGAGGAGACAATAATAAAGACCCAACAAACTCCAAAGAGCCTAACAAGGAGGACACTTCTCCCAAGCAAAATCCTCCAAAAAATGTCCCCTCTAAAGAACCTCCCAAAGAGAAAGTCCTTTCGAGGAGTCTTCCGAAAAAGGATTCCCAAAACAAAGTTGAACCAAAAAAGGGCCCTTAGAAGGGAGAAAACACCAAAAAGAAAGAAAAGGCAAAACATGTTGGGCTTAACATTGATACGGATGCTGTTATTGGAAAGATGACCGTATAAGTCCCTCTAAAGGAGATTGCTAAACTTCCTGAGCAAGGACAACAAGTTAAGAAGTCCTTGGGTTTTGAAGAGGAAGAATTACTAGAAGACTTGCAAAACATTCACATTCCTGATCGTAACCTTGGATATGAACCTTTCATGCTCACTTTTGTTGTCAATGACCTTTACCTCCATAATTGTATGCTCGACTCAGGGGCTTCTGCAAACATTATGCCTTTAACTGCTGTGAAGCAATTGGGTCTCAGCATCACCCGACCATACAAGAAGGTGTGTGGATTTAACTCCAAACTTGTGGAAGTGGAGGGTATCATCAAAGATCTTAAGGTTTCTTTGGCTAGGAACATTGACATATCCCTCCTCATGGACATTGTTGTCATCGATATTCCTGATGTATGGAGGATGTTGCTATCTAGAAAATAAGCTACTATTGGGGGCCATATTCAAATGGATATATCATATGCTACCATCCCTCAATCCGATGGGACCCATTTCATCCTTCATAGAGAACCTACCTACTCATGTGATTGAACCTAGTCCCTACTATGAACTTTGAAGCACATAACACTCAGAAGCCCTCCCCCATTTTCCCTTCACAAGATGTTCATATCCTTAAAAGACCAAATCACAAGCTAGGAAAGAAGTGGAAACCAAAGAAAGAATACAGAGTAGGGGACTTGGTCTTGTGGGGCAGAGAGTTAGTTCTCGTCAAGATTCACGGGAAATTTGGGATGACTATTACTACATTCCCAAACTCGACGACGAACTTTGGCCTCAACCAATCAAAATAAGTCGCATCACTCATTTCCTTGATACTTGACATTGTACTATATGCATGCTAGGATAGGATGCATTGCATAATGATTTTTGCATTAGAATTAACCGCATATGATGTTTCCCATGATAGATTAGATTGCATATAATAAATAAATAAAAATTGATTTATGAGCTAACATTAAGCATGGGTGATCATTAGGCACCGTGAAAAACATGTTGCCTCGTGGTTTTGATCTTTGACATGTGCAGATAATAGGTCTACAGTGACCAAGAGATTGTTGGAGTTCTTGTAACCTCCCGTTCGAGAAACCTCGTCCACTTCTTCGAGAGATCACATCCTAGTTTGAGCCAAATGTTACCAACCACTTTATGGGTGATATCCAGAGGAGATATTTTTCTCCATGATGAGCCTCAGCTAGCAACTAGGAATCCCTTGATGCCTCATACTAGCTCGTTGTGCCATTTCTCTGCCACTTAAGCCAGCCATGTGGTCCCTCATCCACCTGTATTGATCGTATGTTTGAAGGTGGGCCTCCCAAATCTAAAGGTATGTCTTGTCATTTGGTAATTGAGTATTGGGTTTACTTATCATGGATACTTCTGGGTATGGATTGATGGGGGGATTTGGCGGAAAGAGTGGGTTTAGTTTGTGCTTTTGCCCCGTTGATCTCTTTTGGTTTCTACCCTTGGATCTTAGTCCCGTAGGATCTTGTTTATTGACCATTTGGTTCTAGGGTGGTACTACTTGGGAAACCCCGACTTTGGGTGCGCGTTTTCGCTCCTTTATCTGCACATATTACTCCTTTTCCGCTCACTATACCCCCATTCATCTTTTCTCTCACTTGGGTCCACATACGGCTAGCCTCCCTATCCCCTTGCCCCCACCTTGGGTCAGGCCTAGAATGATGCCCCAGAGGTTGAAGCAATTAAAAGAAAAAGTGAAAAGCATAAATGGCCACATTTAGCAGGAAATTGTACCACAAAATGCAAAAGATGGTCGAGAAAAAATAATTAGCACGTGGGGAAAAGCCATTACATGCGCTCTACCCCAATCATTGGCCATCACCCTTGTTCCATAGGCCCTAGATGAGCCTCCTTTATCATTCAGGAGCCCATGATTGTCCCAACCCCTGGAGGGCAATGAACTGCCCTACCTAAAAGAGGGAACCACTGCTATATCTTACACATTATGCTCTTGTCCTTTGAGCCCTGAGCAGTTAATTAAAGAAAATTCATAAAAGGAAAAATGTATATGAAGAAAGGTGGAAATATCAAGGCCGAGCCACCTCATGTACCACGATTGCTCCCTCCTATACATTACATACCTAGGTGTGGGCTTCCCCTTATCTAGCTACCTTTATGCCCCACTATGTAGCCTAAGATTGCTCCTCTCATTCCCTATTCCATTCCACTTATTCATCACTCGCCACCCCCATTAAAGGGATGTACCTTGGACATACTATCCCCTTTGGGCTGAAGCCACCTAATAAGGTACATGGCTAACTGCCTTCGGAGCTTGGAGACACTAGCATGTGCCAAAGCCCACTATAGAAGGGCATGCCATTATGAAGTGCCCACGTTGTTACACACGATTTCTAAGCTTTTTACCTGGTTATTTTAATGACTGGTTGTACTGGAAGCCTAGGGGATGCATTGGATGAGGATCTTATGCAGGATTACAGGTGGTTTCCATTTGGGTTTGGTTTCCCTATGTGGGACCCAAACCCCAGAGGTCTACATTAGCACATATAGGGTGTGCATAGAGAGCCATGGGTCTCCACAACAGCAGAAAGCACTCCACGGATCTTCATGGATGCTTAGAGATTACTAGCAATCCACTTTTGGGATGATGATGATATGCTTGGTACATTATGCCCAGCAAGCTCCCACATGAACCCCACATTCTTGACAGGTGTCCCAAGGCCTTTACGATGTCATGGCAGCATTCATTCCACCACTTGGACCCTTGCAGAGGATGTTTGGTTCATATGGAGACCCATGGGGTCATCTATGTGCCCTCATACCCAATGGGAGCACCACAGGTCTACTACTTGGAGAACAAGGGGCCACCCCCTTGTCCATAACATTCCGAGTAATTTATTCCTCCATATGGAACTTCAGGATATTATTGAGCCTTTAGAGGGCCCTATGACATGAACATATCATTATTTGTTGCCTTGTGAGTCTTGATTTTACACTCATGAGCTAGTTTGGTGGGCTTGTCACCAATAGGGGTTTTATTTGCACATTATTTTATCATGAGGGGCTAATGTAGGCCCATAGGCTAATTCAAACTAATTAGAAGGCTATATATTGATGTTAGATACACTTATTTGTATCATCACTGGACTTGGGATCTCTCTAATCATAGAGAATTTTTGCACTTTATCCTTGGTGGATATTTTTGGAGATGGATGAATTTTGATGTATGGGTTTGGGCTATTTCTCTTGTCTTGGAGCTTTATTGAGCAGACGAAATGATGGTTGGATATACTCTATAACGTTGTAAGTAAATTTTGATGCTATTATTGTTGTTGCTGCATACTGCTAAAATTAGGGCTAGTTGCTGCATTATTGAAATGTGGAATTGAGTGTGTTTTAGCTAATTTAATGTATGGGCCAATGTTATATGAATGAACTGTCCTAGATATTTATTTATCTCGAGAAGCTTACATCATTTTCTTTGAAATATAAATGCTTGAAGGTCACTTTTCTTTTCTTTCTCTCAACCTTGGATGAAGTTGACTTTCTAGGCCTCCTTGATCAAGAAACCAAGTTCTTACTCATCATTATCCTTGACTCCATATCCCCAAGTGAACTAGGCATTGATCCCTCAAAAAGGGTGATCATTTCAACCCTCTTTTAACCATTTTCCCCTTTTTCCCAAAGTCTAGCCCCATTAGGTCACCTAGGGCATCAATTTCTTGGGAATTGACCCAAGGAAAAAATTCGATCTCCTATAGGCTACCGCGCTAGTGGGTCTCCTCCCTCTCCTCCAAAATTGAGGCAATTCTAATAGTGGAATATTTGGGAATCTCAAAGCCTAACTCTATTATCGAATTGTGCCTAGGCATCCCCAAGGATAGACTTCAATGAGATCAATTCAACCTTTAGAATAAATTATTCTTGTTTGGTCATTTCCCCTCACCTTGTCCAGGATAGGAACATCATTGGTTGCTATATTCCCTCCACGAACCTGGGTTGGGTCCACTTGGCCCCATGTGGTACCACTTCTCAATAAAGCCTGTTTTTCAAGGACCAATTGGGAATCCAAGTTTCCCAAGGATTTTAGGCATTGAGAAACTTGTTCATAAGCCTATCCTTTCTCCCTCAACCCTCCAATCCTCACCCCTTATCCCTAGTGGATCAAGTCCCTTGTTTAAAGAGCAAGCAAGCTCCATTCCTCATTCCATCCTTGTGAAAGGGTTTTCAGGGTCACTTCTCACCTATCCATTGACATATACTTTACAAGTGAATCCATACACTATCGGGACTCCTCCAATCAATGAAAGTCCGTAAAGAGTAGGGAGACTTAGCTGTGGTGATAGTGGGCTGAGCCTCCACAGCTGCCTTCTTAGGAACCCTTGCTGTTTTGAGTGGTAACATTGCCTACACTGAATTTAGGTGTAGGGAGATGGTTTATAACAATGTGTTTTTCGTGTAAAATAATTTATGTTTCTTTTGACTGGAGATGTATTTTTCATGTAAAATAATTTATGTTGCTTTTAACTGGAGATAATATTTTTCCTTAGGCAAGTTTCCTGGAAAGTGGTGTATTAGTTTCATAGATACTTCATAACACCATGAATTTAATAAATGAATTAATTAAATTTTAATGTCCATGAGACTAAAAGTAGTCTATGGGACCACTAGCCTCCCTGCTTTTCACCTTTTGCAATTCAATCCTTTTCTTACTCAAATTAATGATGAGCTGACCCAACCTTCTAATAGTCCCCTCACTGAAAAGACAATTCTATGGAACAAATTTAAAATATTGTCGTAATTCTCTGATGTCTCTGAAAGCATCACATTCCAAAATGAAATGTTTTTACTATTCAACTGCTCCAGAAGTGCAAAACGTACACACCCGTTCTTCCCAAGCTTCTTTAGGTCTTTTACACATACCTGTTTCACACCAAAGTTGATGCAACTTAGTTCTTAATTAAGTAATAAGAATCTTTTCTCTCCATGGAATGCTAGCTCCAATGTACTCTTTTTGTTGGAGATCACAAGTGGGGTTGAATCCTTGAACTTAGTACTTCTGCTTTCTACTCAACTCTTTTCCCCATATACACTTACAGAACTTCTCCATAACAAAATTCTTTAACTCCTTGCTATTTGTGGGACAAGAGTTGAGGTAAATATTCCATTTTGCATCCATTTGTTGTTTTGTCTCATCCATGATTTCTTTCTTTCACTCATGCCTTCATTGAAGATAAATTTAGGCCATCTACCTACTCACATTTGCTCAATTCTTTTTAGGTACCTTATGAGACGCACCATAGCAATTGCTTCGAAGGAGCTGCTCCTATTTCACTCAACATTATCTCATAAGGAACCGAAATTTTTATTTTGAACTTGCTCATGATTAGGTGTTTTTGAATTTTCTCAATTTGCTTCCATTTTGAGACAGGGATGCTGCTAGCCCATAGTTGCCACCCATATAATATCACTAGACAAACTTGTAGCCCAAAAAGCACTTTAATAATTTTCCAATCCCATAACTCTACCTCTCTGCATCTGTTTTGAAGAGCATATAATGCTTTTCATAATCTTAAAATTTTGTTCTTTCTGCAGTCCTCCCAATTAAGATTGTCGTTGAAATCAATCTCGAGGTACTTGTATTCATTTACTTCTTCAAGAATGTTTCCTTCAAAGAAGAATGTATGTTGGCTCTGCTTGCTTTTATTTGAGAAAATCATTATTTTTGTCTTGCAGATATTGTCTTGCATCCCTCCTCTTTTACAAAAACGCTCAAGGGCATATAGGTGCATTTGCAATCTCTGGGCCGATTTAGCAATCAATACAAAATCATCAGCATATAAGAGAAGCTTTATCACAAACTCCCCCAACTAAACACCTTCCCACCTTGCAGATTTAGAAACTCTTCCAATTTATCAATATATAAACTAAAAAGAGTAGGGGAGAAAGGGAAACCTTGCTTGACTCTGATGTCACTTCTAAAGCTTTCTGAAATGCCTATTGAAGTTCTAATTTTAACTTTCACCTCTTCATAAATCCTATGGACAACGACTCTATAATGCAAAGGAATTTTAGGTTCTTCCATTGTACTCCACAACTTATCTCCAAGGACAGTGTTAAATGCCTTTTTGAAGTCAACAAAGTAGAAAAATACTTCTTCTTTGTCCCCCCAAACCTTTTCAATAATGTGTCTCAACGTGATACCATGATCTACTGTAGAATGTTTCGGCCTAAAACTTGCTTTCCCTTTTGCACTATTTTCTTTCACTTCTTCCCATGTACTAATTCTATTTTCTACCATGTCGCTGAAGAGATTTGCAAACAAAGGATTGATCGTAATGGTTATATTGTTGGAAGGATTATTAATGTCTCCACTTTTAAATGGGGTATTGCTAGACTAGTTGTCCAATCTCTTGGGAACCCTTGCTGAATGACGTTGTTAAATATTTCCATGGTGTGTGGTGCAAGAATGTTCATGTCATGTCCCTTTTCAAATGTATTAGTCACAGGGTGCAACTACACAATTTTGGCATCATTTTTGGCTTAGGAGGAGGACCCCACACGCAAAACTTATGAACTATAGGAAATTCGACTTTATTTCTGGCAGCTAGTGGAATTTGGGGACCACCCACATGAATAATTCGAATTGGCCAAGGAATACGTTGGAGGGAAATCAAACTAGTGGAAGGAGGGACCCACAAGAGGCTAAGGGGGCCCAAAGGAATAAAAAAGGAAGGAGCTCTCATTTTCCAGCATTCTGATCATTTGACAAACAAACTTACCTTTGTATGTTCTATTGCTTAGTGAGTCTAATGGTTGTTTAGCCACGAGTCTTTCACAGGGAAGATTCAACCTCTACTTTGGGGGACTATCGGTGCCCGCCCTAGGGAGGTTGTTACACAGAGATTGCAGGAGTTCCAACATTGATTTACAGTTCACCCAGCCACGCAGAGGAGGAGACTGCGTGCTTTATGGGCAACTAGAAATACGCAAAACAGGATTGAGCCAGTTAGGAGGTCCCTAGCTTGCTGGGAGTTCTTGGAGCAGGAAAGCTAGAGGGCTGAGGACATTTTCTTAGAGTTTTGCATCCATCCAGTTAGTAAACATAGCAGTATGCATTTCTGGGCAGAGAGATTGCGCAGTGGCCTCTAGCAGCAATTTCGTGGGGTTTAGGAGAGAAGCCATCCCGACCAACGATCATCCGGGGAGCAAGGAATCAGCTATCACAGGTGAAAGCAACATTTGAGGGGTGTTTCCAGGTGGATTTGCAGGTTGTTTCCTACAAATCGAATTTGGTAGTAGTAGCTGGAGAGGGGCTCCAAGGAGGCCGAAAATCCAAAGTTAAAACCAGAGAAATTCCCTTTTGGGTTTTGCTAGGTTTCGTCCAAGGGGTCTAAGGCTGAAAGGCCAAAATTTTCTGGGTAGTTTTTTGGCACAGTCGAGTAGGTCGAATTTAGCAGATCAATAGTTTTACTGGGAAAACGCAGTGCAAAGTGGCGCAACAACTGAACGTCCATCATCTCAGCTATTCCATCACCTATTTTTCGTCCAACTTGTCCTTGAGACAAGCCCAGGTGCACCACTGCATTTATATATTATACTTATGCTCTCATATTTCATAATATATGGCTCAGCAGTTCCAAATTTACATTGTTTCATGGGTGTTTAATGATTGTTTTTAATTTTATGTTGCTGCACTGTTTATTTATTTGGAATATCACTTAAATCCCTACTTGGGAACATTACAGTGGTATCAGAGCCTAATTTTTGGCTCAGCTATGGGGTTGGTTTCCTATGAGAGGAGAAGACCGAGAGAACATTACTTACTAGAGGCAGAGGTACAGGAGTAGAGAAAGGGGGCTAGAAATTACAACAGACACAGAGGAAAAAGGGAAAACAATGGCCAGAGAGGAGGAAATGACAGAGCCCAAGAATAAGGAGGAGATGGCTTTCGATAGCCTCTTGAGGGCTTCGAGTGACTTGGCCAAGGGGTAGAAAGACATGCTGGAGGAGATCAAATCACAAAGCCGAGACAGAGCCACACCTAGAGGGTTTTTGTGTGGAAAAACTTTCGTGGCTTCTCATCCTTTCGATCATCCCTCACCAGCAGCGTAATGCCCTTCAGTGACACTACCCTCCTTTGTGCTAATAACACAAATCAAACCAGCAAGGGAGGAAGACACTCCCCAGATGGGGGATTACTTCAGAGAGTGGTAGGTGATGGACAAAGATTTCAAAGAAGCACTCTCCTTCAGAGATTGTTGTAAGCTCAAGCAGAGTGAGAGGAACAACGGGTATGGAGGATAAGGGACCCAAAACTATGAGTTGCAGAGAACTATAGGGAGGATGTACTTCCCTACATTTGATGGCACTTCCAAGTGCACAACCAGGGTTGAAAACATGGACACATACTTTCATCTCAACCAGATGATGAAGCAGGAGGTCATTAAGATGGCAGCGCTGCACTTGGAAGGGGAAGCCCATGATTTTTGGTTTCATGGCCTAACCACTTTGGGGCACGCCCAAATAGTTTCTTATGAGGACTTCACTAGGAGGGTGGTGGAGCAATTTGATTAGAGGGATCAGGAGGCATCTTACAGGGAGTTAACACAACTGCGCCAGACAGGTAACCCAAAGCAGTAATTTTCCAATTTTCTACATGTGCCAGTGATGGTCCTAGATTTGTCTGACGCCAGGAGGGTATACACCTTCATTGAGGGCTTGCTTGAGCCTCTACGTGGACTGGTGAAGTCAGGCAGACCCTCTATGCTACAGGAAGCGGTGGTGTGCGCCAAAGACTTGCAGGTGGGCATCTCCAAGACCACAGCGCCATTTCCTGCACAGACCCCTTTCCCCATAGAAGGTACATGAGACTAGACCCCCACCACTGAGGACCACATAGGAGAGGGGGAAACTAGATGACAAGACACCGAAGGACCTCCAAAGGAGGAAGCTATGCTTCACATGCAAATAGCCATGGGCACGAGGCCATAGGTGCACAGTGGGTAGAGCACATTACATTTAGGTCTTTTCTGACAGTGACCAGGAGGACAAGGTGGAGCAGGATTGTGGTGGGACAAATGGAGAGAGTTTGGGGGATAGAGGGCCACCACTACCACCTCCATAGGGAGGGGCATCCCTTGCCTCATCAGGGGGAGTCCTTGCTTCTCTATGCGGGATTTCCAAGTTTTTGACACTCAGGATCAGAGGTATGGTACAGGGACAGAGGGTGTCAGTACTAGTGGACAGTGGGGCTACCCACAACTTCATGGATGCACAACTGGTCTAAAGGAGCGGCCTCACCATAGCAGAGTTTGAGGGGTTCTCCGTCCTAGTGCTAGGTGACCGTACCATCTAGTGCACTAGATACGTGCCCTCCTTGACAATAGTTATAGGAAACTACTCGATGACGGACCATTTCTTTGTGGTCGATGCGTCAGACACCAACGTGGGGATGGGTGTCCAGTGGCTGTATTCCCTTAGGCGAGTCACGATAGATTGGAGGAAACTTGAGATGGAGTTCACGGGGCCAGATGGAAAACTAGTGGTCTTGAGAGGCATGTAGTCTTATCCGCCTCAGATAGTTTTGGCCCACAAGATGGAGGCAGATCTTCGACATGGGACATTGCATGGGCAGTCGAGTCGAGGATCTCATAGGTTGGGGGATAGGCACAGTGACCACCAGCCGACATACAAGCTCTAATGGATAGGTACGTAGTAGTGTTCGGGGGCTTTCCACCAGGGCAACCACTAGATAGAGGGTTTAAGCACACCATTGAGATGGAGCCAGGTATATAGGAAATCATCACTACTCCTTACAGGAAACCCAAAGCCTATAAGGACGAGATAGAGAAGGCTATTTAGGAGCTTCTTGCTTTGGGTCACATCAAGCCTAGCTCCTGTCTTTTCGCTTCTTCCATAGCGTTGGTGAAGAAGAAGGATGGGACCCTTAGGATGTGTATCGACTACAAAGGCCTTAATAGGGAGACCCTTAAGAACTGGTACCCCATTCCCCGCATTGATGAGCTCATGGATGAACTTAGAGGAGCCAAGTACTTCTCTAAGATCGATCTGTGTTCGGGATACCACCAGATCAAAGTTCGGGATCAGGACATCCTGAAGATAGTATTCTGGTGTCGCTATGGGCACTTTGAGTTTCTATTCATGCCATTTGGGCTGACCAATGCTCCCACCACATTTCAGTCTTGCATGAACCATATCTTTTGGGGGCAGTTGAGGAGGTTCGTGCTAGTATTTTTTGATGACATCCTGATTTATAGCTGGACATGGGAGGAGCATCTCCAACACTTGGAGAAGGTACTACGCATTCTGGAGGAGCAATAGTTTTATGCCAAACTCTATAAGTGCAAGTTTGGATTGACAGAGATGCTTTATCTCGGACATATCATTGGAGCAGATGGGGTGAAGGTTTATGAGGAAAAGATTTGAGCCATCCGAGATTGGCTAGTACCCTGAGACGTGACTACGCTAAGAGGCTTCTTGGGCATTTGCACTTACTACAGGAAGTTTGTCAAAGGGTTCTCACAGCTAGTAGCACCCTTGACCAACTTGACCAAGACAGAGGCCTTCGCATGGACTGAGGGAGCACAGACCGCTTTCGATTGCTTCAAGGAGGTGATGAGCAGTTGCCCAGCCATTCACGGTGGCGTGTGATGCATCAGGGGTAGGTGTTGGAGCCGTATTGTCATAGGTGGGGCACCCCATAGCTTTTGAGAGTCGGAAGCTCCTTCCGCATGAGTTTTCATATTCCATATATGACAAGAAGATATTGGCCATTATGCATGCATTGGTCAGTTCCACTAGTACTTGGTGGGCAATCGATTTCGAGTGAAGACTGATCACAACAATCTTCGACATTTCATGGGGCAATAGGGCCTCAATGATAGGTAGCAGAGATGGATCAGCAAGGTGCAGGCCTACCACTTTGATATTGAGTATGTTCGGGGCAAGCACAATGTGGTGGCCGATGCTTTATCCAGGGGATCGGCTGGGTTATCTCTTATGAGCATCTGCTAGGATTGGAAGGCTTAGTTGTTGGTAGAGTCCTCCAAGGACAGGAAGGCCCGCGAGGCGCTGGAGGGGACACATGCAAATGAGCGTTACCATGTGATGGATGAGGTCATATATTACAGTTGACGGAGAGGGTACTCCAGGCAGCTCACAATTCACCATTGTTCAGACACCAGGGGTTCTAGAAAACTTACATGGATGTTCGGGAGAGGTTCATGTGGAAAGGCCTCAAGGAGGACGTGTTGCAGCACGTAAGGGAGTGTGAGGCCTGCCAGTGGAATAAGGGGGAGCTGACCCACCTTGCAGGGCTATTACAACCACTTCCCATTCCAGAGGGGAAATGGGAAAATATCTCGATGGATTTCATCATTGGGCTCCCCATGGTAAAGGGGAAGGATTGCATATATGTGGTTGTCGACAGGCTGACCAAATTTGCCCACTTCTTCGCCATCCCCACTAGATACACAACTGCCCAAGTTGTCAAGTTAGTCTTCTAGAAGGTTTTTAGACTATATGGACTCCCCAAGAACATTGTGAGCGACAGAGACAATAGATTTATGGATGGATTTTGGTAGGATCTCTTCAGGTTGGTTAGGATGGATCTCACTCCTAGCACTAGTTATCACCCTCAGACGGATGACTAGATGAAGAGGGTCAACTAGTGGTTGGAGGGGTACCTAAGAAACTATGTGACAGGTCAATAGAGGATGTGGATTCGGTGGTTGCACTTGGGCGAGTTCTGTTACAACACCACACACCAAATGTCTATCAGTATGACTCCTTCCAGTGCCCTTTATGGTTATGATGCTATGACTTTTGTTGATTTTATTTTCAGAAACAGCCAGGCCCCAAAGGCCAAAGACTAGGTCCAAGAGAGTCAAGATATCCTCAAAGCTCTCAAGGATAACCTAGCCACAACCTAGAATCAGCAAAAATTGTATGTAGATTGGCATAGGATAGAGAGGCACTTTGAGGAGGGGGACCTAGTGTACCTCTAGTTGCAACCTTATAAACATTCTACGTTGAAACAGAAGGGGGCCGAGAAGCTACAACCACGCTTCTATGGGCCTTACCGGGTGACTAGGCGGGTTGGAGAGGTGGCTTATGAGCTAGATCTGCCTCCGGGGGTTAGAATCCATAATGTATTTCATGTCTCATGCTTGAAGAAGGTGTTGGGACAACAGGTGACCGCAATAGCTGATCTACCCCCATTGGATGATGAGGGCCATTTAGTGTTGGAACCAGAGGTCATTCTGGAGAGCAATGAGAGGAGACTGAGGAGCAGAACCGCCACGGAGTTCTTGGTACGATAGAAGAACTTGCGGGATGAGGATGCCACCTGGGAAGGTGAGCACATATTGGAGCACCCGGCTTTGAGGTTGCTTGAGGGAAAACAACATTTGAGAGGGGAAGACTGTCATGTCCCTTCTCAAATGTATTAGTCATGGGATTCAGCTACACAATTTTGGCATCATTTTTGGCTTAGGAGGAGGACCCCACACGCAAAACTTAGGAACTATAGGAAATTCAACTTTATTTTTGGCAACTAGTGGAATGTGGGGGCCACACACATGCATAATTCGAATTGGCCAAGGAATACGTTGGAGGGAAATTGAACTAGTGGAAGGAGGGGCGCACAAGAGGCTAAAGGGGCCCAAAGTGATAAAAGCGGAAGGAGCTCTCATTTTGCTGCATTCTGATCATTTGACAAACAAACTTAACTTTGTACACTCTATTGCTTAGCGAGTTTACGGGTTGATTAGCTACGAGTCTTTCGTAGGGAAGATTCAACCTCTACTTCGGGGGACTATCCATCCCGCCCTAGGGAGGTTGTTCCACAGAGATTGTAGGATTTCTAGCATCAATTTACAGTTCACCGAGCCATGCAGAGAAGACTGTGTACTTTCTAGGCAACCAGAAATACGTAGAAGAGGATTGAGCCAGCCCAAAGGTCCCTAGTTTGCTGGGGGTTCTAGAAGCAGGAAAGGTAGAGGGTTGAGGACATTTTCTCAGAGTTTTGCAGCCAGCTAGTCAGTAATCACAGCAGTACACGTTTCTGGGCAGAGGGACTGTGCAGTGGCCTCTAGCAACAATTTCGTGGGGTTTAGGAGATCAGCCATCCGGGCCAAGGATCATCCGGGGAGCAAGGAATCAGCGATCACAGGTGAAAGCAACATTTGAGGGGTGTTTCCAGGTGGATTTGCAGGTTGTTTCCTGCAAATCGAATTTCGCAGCAGTAGTCAAAGAGGGGCTCCAAGGAGGCTGAAAATCCAAAGTCAAAACCAGAGAAATTCCCTTCTGGGTTTTTCTGGGTTTTGTCCAAGGAGTCTAACGCTAAAAGGACAAAATTTTCTTTTTGGGCACATTCCAACAGGTCGAAGTGAGCAGATGAGCAGTTTTACTAGGACAGCGCAGTGCAGAGTGGCACAACAATTGAACAACCATCATTCCAGCTATTCCTTCACCTGGGTTTGGTCCAACTTGTCCTTGAGACAAGCCTAGGTGCACCACTTAATTTATATATTGTACTTATGCTCTCATATTTCATAATATATGGCTCAGCAATTCCAGATTTATAGTGTTTCATAGGTGTTTAATGCTTGTTTTTAATTTTATGCTGCTGCAGTATTTATTTATTTGGAATATCACTTAAATCCCTACTTGGGAACATTACAGTTCATTCCCCACTTTAGATATTCTACTTGAGTTCAGCCAAGTCCTTTGCCTTTCCTTTTTTCAACTTCTTAATTCTCGTGTCCACTTCCTGTAATGTGAAAAGCTTTGTAGTTGTGTTGATCCGGGGAGGAGGCTTATCCTCTGATTCTTTCTCATAGAGTTGTCTTGCATAGTCAAGCCATTGATTGGATGTAATATTATTTTCAGTTTGCTTCTTCCTTGGTTGAAGTTCCTGCCAAAAAAGCTTTGGATTATTCTTGCCGAGATATATTAACTCTTCTCGCCATGTTTGCATGATCTCATCTTTTTTCCTTTCTAAATTTGCTTATATAACTTTACATTCATCTTTTCCTCACCTGCCTTTTTCAAGGTTTTCCTTGCCATTTTGCAGTCCTCGTCAAACCAAGTATTTACAGGAAAACAATTTGATTCCGATTTCCTATTTTTTGCTCTTTTGCACTTCTCAAGTGCACCTTGAATTATATTTGATAACTCGTGACTGTTGAGGCTTTGGGGACCACTCTTCCCCTGAGGAATTTATCTCTCTAGCATTGATTTGAAGATAGTGCAATTTTCTTGTGTTAAAAGAATTTTGCCCCTTGATATCGATTGTTGAGAACATTGGGTTTTTCTCTTATGCTGTCTTTCTTCTAACCAAGCTACCTTTATATAAATTGGGTTATGGTCTAATTTTAAGTCCCACATATGCTCTCCAATCTTGACTTCATTTATCTTTTCTATTAAGCTTTGTGAACAAATAACATAGTTAACAACACTTGCTCCATTGTATGTGTTGCAAGTAAAGTTTCCAAACCCTTTCCATCTATCTAGACCATTGCAGATAATTAAGTTGAAAGCACCACACAACATGAACAACTCCTTTCCAAAATGATTGGTAACTTTGTCATCTTCTGAACATCTCAACCGTTAGGGATTTTCTTCTTCAATGAGCCAGATAGGATTGTGATCCTCTTTGCAACAAATAATACTAGCTTGCTGATTTGTTGTTCTAGCATTGAAATCTCCCACTAAAATAACTTCTCCCTACCAAGAATATGAGACAATATCTTGCTTTAAAGCTGCATATGGGTCTTTGTTGTTTAGCCCCTTATTTTTGTAAGTTTTTGAGACTTGAGGTGCAAAACAACATGCTACAATTCTTATGTGGTTCTCATTCTCTATTATTTTGAACTATAAATATTGTTTATTTGTATCTTCTTTCACTAACGGAATGTGATGACCTTCTTTTTCTTTCACTAAAACAAGTATTCGTTTGTACCATTTGCCATTTTCTGTTGTCTTGTTCCAAACTGCTAATTTCAAATAACCATCAAACATAGGAGTTTTACAACCATCAGGTTCATGAGTTTCTGTGAGAGAAATTATGTCTCTACCTTCTGCAATTGGCCCTATCCTAGGTCCCCTCCTCTAGGGGTAACCTCTACAGTTTCAACAAACTAGACTTAGGTAGACATGGGTAGGATTTGATTGCTACGTGGTTTGGAACACAAGACTCAAATTTGAGTCTTCACCCCTTTTCATCCATGTTGATCTTGTTGTTTTCCTCCCTATTATAGAATTAACTTTTTTTCTTAACTGTCAGCTTGCTGCGCTACTTTGTCATGCGGCCCAAACACTACAATAATTGCTTTACCATTGTACAACCATGCTCTTTTCCCTTCGTTTCTTGTTGCTCTAGTTTTCCCCACTTCTTCTCTTCTCTCCTCTTGTTGTTTGCTAGTTAAATCTTCATCTAACACTGTAAATGGTTTACTCTTCTTTATTTTTACTGCTCTTACTTGTTTTCTTTCTTTGGGACTATTTTCTTCTTCTTTGTTCACATATAAAGCGAGCAAGTCTACGCTTTAGAATGCCCCGATATTGTTTTGCATTTACCCAAATCCACTTCCTTATTTTGTCTGCTCAAGCAATTTTGACTTGGCCTAAATGATTTTTTCCACAAAATCAGAGATTTTCTTGCCATTGTTTTCCATTTTGGATGAGGCCACTTGTTAAATATCTTGGAAAATCCTAAACCCTAATTCCATGGCCACTGTCCAAACCGAGAACCAGAAAGCAAATCTGTCAATGTCTCTCACAGACACAAACACATTTCATTCCCTCTTCCGGTCTTTGCTTCTGCTTCTTCTCCGCCACTTTTGCTAAGGCAAACCGCATTTTTTGCTATACCTTGTATAGGTAGATTTCCTGACGTGGATTGTTTTAAATTACTATTCATGTTCTAGTCCATTAATGTAGGATATGTTCTAGTCCATTAATGACAGGATACACCGCACTTTTGTTTCATTATTTATTTATTTTTTTGATATGCGCAGTAACAATATCTTGTATCCGAAAGAAGACAAGGAGCAGAAGATTTTATTGTATGCATGCCGCACTTGTGATCACCAGGTCAGTGAGTAGAAGCAACCTTTAACTATTTTCTCTTCGTGATTCTTTTGTGTCAAAAGAAAAAAGTTATATTCTTTTGAGAAAATAAAAAAAATGTAGAGATCAATTCCTTCCTGAGAAAGGTGCTTAACGCGCTAGGCTACAAATGCTGCACGTTATTATAAGTTTTTGGGTATCGGTGATTAAAAACAAGACTGGAACATCAAAATCTTCGGTATGCTAGAAAGAGCATCTAAGAAAAAATTCGATTTATATTGCTTTTTTAGTAAACAAATAAAATGTTATCCTAGTTATACGGTGTTCTTTTAATCTTTATGGCAACAACAATTACCAGAGACAAAGAATTAATATTAATGTAACTTTTGCTTCCTCGGTAGAATTAATTCATACAATTTTGGTTGAATTTTTTGCAGGAGGTTGCAGAGAATAATTGTGTCTACAGAAAAGAAATTCATCATGCAGCAAATGAATACACAACGGTTTTGGATGATGTGACTTCTGATCCCACTCTACCACGTACTAATTCTGTTAGATGTGCTATGTGCAATCATGGAGAAGCTGTCTTCTTTAAGGTCGGTTAGCATTCTACCCCTTGGAAGTTTTTAGGTTCATTGCCTTGAAGGATATTGGATGTTCTTCACGTGGGAATAGTTGAAAATTCTACTTCAATTTTGCCATTTTTGGCTCGCTTGTAGGTGAACAATATACTTCAGTCAGACGCTTCGAAAAATATTCATTTAGCCTCTGGTTTGGGTATCCTACCCCATAGCTGATAGTTGGTGTTACCTTCTAGACCTACACCTGTAAAATATTCAAGTCCAATGTAAAGATGCAAACCCAGGGCAACTTGGAATTTCTAAAATCTATCACCTTAGTGGACACTTCCCTCACTTTATGCTGGTCGTTTTCCAGCACAAGGGGGTTTCGCTGATAAGATTACCAATCTACCCTTAAAACCATATACATATTATCAAATGCGGAAGAACAGAAATTTATATTTTTCAATAGATATACGGTAGCAAATTGAAGTAGATAATTTCCTTATCCTTGGACTTATGGAGTCAAAACATTTGGAGGATTTGGAGAACTTAATCATAGGACATATTAAACCCTCAATCATGCTATGAACAACATTAATTTTATACCAAATATTTTCCGGATGAAATAACATGTCGATTTTAATGTTGATGTGTTTCGAACCACTTACTGTGGTTCATCATCAGGACATAGTCACTTAATTTTAGTTACAATGGGTCTGCAAAATTCACTTTCAGCCAATGTACTAAGCTCAATGTGATGCTCTAAAACTCTTGTTAAACAGTTGCCTTTATATGTATCATCAAATCTTGATGTATGAAGCAAAATACATTTTGCTATTCGAATAACAGCCCCAGTACATTAGATAATCCAAATCTGAAATGAATAACCCTCGAGAGGACAAACATGTCACTCTTCAAAATTTCTATGCTGATTAACAAAACCCTTCAACATCAGAAATATTTCCAGCAAAGGAGAATAAGCAAAACACATAACAATCCGCATTACAGTGGAAGATGGCAGTCCTGAATATTTCCACATAGTAGCTCCACAAACCTGCAAAGCTATTTTCCAGCACAATGGTATAGTATACTTTCCACAATGAACACACGCCTTGCAAGTGAAGTGAGATCCTCCTTTTATAGGTTTTCTTTTCACTTTGCTTTGGAATAAAATAATAAAACAGTGGTGTAGACTCTAGAATACCCAAAGCAAGGCATTCCACTGGTAAGCGCTCGACTCACTAGTTTACATTCTTTGAAAGGGTCAATGTGATATTTGTCATCACCATAGAATGAGATTCCCATCAAACAATGATTTTTTCTTGATATATGTGCCATTCTAGAAATTTCTTCATAGAGCACACCCATAAACTATGATTGATTAATTCAAATGGACCACTTAAAGGTGTCTTCTAGATCTTTCCATCTAAGGTGCTCCTCAAATAGGTATTTGTTTTCCACGTGTCATCTACTTGGTTAAGGTGCTCCTCTTCTAATGTGATTTGATGTCTTTAACTGCTTAAACATTCCCTTAAACATGGATATCATAGATATGCGTGCAACAAATGAGCTGGAATGTAGGGTGACCTCATGAATTTGGCTCCTCCATCAATAAATATAGTCATGACTCATAACACATCATAATATCCATATGGATGATGAGCATTTCACCTACAAGTATGTGCTTGCCCTTGGAGATGATGTTTGTATGTGAAATGTCCTTCTGTAACATAAGGAACTCTTGCAGAATCTCCAATGGTATGGAATGCCTCCAAATATGCAAATTTTGCTCGAGGAAATATGGAATGCCTCAAAAGTAAAACTCGAAGCAAGAACATGCATCCAAATATGTCGATACGTCCATCGAAGGCAAGATCACCCTTTGAAGACTTAATGCACTATCCTCTAATTCTACTACTTAATATCTCATGTATACTTTGGTAGCAACAACTGGCTCCCTATGGGGATTGCATACTCTTGCAAAGTGCCAGAGAAGTCTAGAATCCTTAGATTGATCACCATGTTCCTGCAATAAGGATTATATGGTTGGAAATAGGAGATGTGATGGATCCAAAACTTTATATCTACATCACCCCCAACATAATCCAGAATATATTTATCCGAGTTAGAAAGTTTCTAAAAGATTGATCAACAAAGAAGGGGTTGGCCAAAATGCCAACGGTAACAACAAATAACTCCTCTGATTCTCATAGGGCGTATTTGTCCTATTCTAAACAAACAAAAATGCTTGAGCAATAATAATTCTTGAGATATGGCTCTTTCACTAGCAATAGGTGGTTTGGTCCAAGAACTACTTCAACATTGAAAGGTCCAAACCACATGCTATTAAAATTTTGATGCTCTCTTAATTTCTCATGCCGCTTATCCCATCTAAGCACAAGATCTCTTTTTTAAAT
This sequence comes from Pinus taeda, assembly GCA_000404065.3. Taxonomy (NCBI): domain Eukaryota; kingdom Viridiplantae; phylum Streptophyta; class Pinopsida; order Pinales; family Pinaceae; genus Pinus; species Pinus taeda. Next base: position 139,001 of record APFE031573633.1, read on the forward strand.
AATAAAAACTATGGGCCTACCCCTTTTATAAAAGTTCTTCTTGGTCGTCTCTTGGATTGATGTGAAATTTTGAAGATCCACTCTCTCGTGTTTATCCAAACTCAACTAGTTGATTAATCCTTTCTTAAATTGATTCCTAGTTGGTGGTTGTTACCCAGCAACTGTGGGTGACACCCATAGGAGAAATTTTTATCTTTGATTGTCTTTGATTATCTTCAGCTGACAGCCAACAACCCTTTGCAACCCCTAAATATCTTGATGTGCCACCATCTCCGCCACCTGAGCCAGCCGTTATGTGTAGGAATATACAGGGTAAGTTCCTCAGACAGAACACCAAAAGGACACCGCTCACAAACAGATCACAGATCAATACACCAGTATTTTGACGTGGTTAAAACCCTCAGAG
>APFE031573644.1:0-12032 GCA_000404065.3 Pinus taeda
TCATATATGGTTTTATACTTTTTCAAAAAATTCTCTAAGAGTTAACAATGCTAAGATTCACTAGGAATTTACAAAGTTTTATTATTTAGTGAAAGATTTGCCAAGATATTACAAGATTTTATAATTGAGTAAAATATTCGCCATGCCTGGTGAGAGATTCGCCAAAAAATTATATATACATATTATATTATTGATAAAATCGCCTTCCATTTTTCCTATATACCATGGAGATTCGCCCATTTATTATATTTATAAATTTAGGGGGGGTTCTTAAAATTTTCCCTGGAGAGAGTAGCAAAGAAAGGATGAAGCCTGATCATCTCAACATATCTATCTCGGATAGATGACAAACTTTGGATACTCCTGTAGTAGATAGCCCATAGTCTCAGTGATGATCATTGTGGTATAGATGTGAACAAGAATACTTCACAGTGATCAGTATGACTTGGATCTATATGTCTCAGCATACGAAGCAGTGTTACAGTCTATAAGGAGAAGCAATTCTAATGCTTCAACATAATAAAGAAATAATATAGTCTGGGCATCATGAAGCAATAATGAGAATGATAAGGATGATTAGTTTCAGCATGATGATGAATGAGACAGCATGATGCAGCATGACGGGCATATTAGTAAGGAGCAGCATGATGATGGAAGCAGATGGGAGCAACTCAGTAACAAGGTGCAGCAAATGGACGAGATGTAGCACTAAGATAGGTGAAGGAGCCACCTTAGAGAATAAATTGAAGCAATATGTCTTCAACTGATCTCATGCGATATTAAAAGTCAAGTATGGACTTCTATTGTAAATGTTCTATCTCTTTGACTTCTCTGTTGAACTTTGATGAACATAAAAGAAGAATTGATCAAGGGTTTCCCCACATTATGGGGTTTGTCCCTGGCTAGTGCCACATCTTGTGTCCTCTTGTCTTGGGTTGTCTTCTGCGATTTATATTTAAGTTTTATCTGTTGTTTACTTTAATGTTGATGTGATTGCTAATCTGGAAAATATATTGGAAAATTAAAATAAATTTCTCTAGCATAGAACATACCTAAACTTAACAGAAAACTTCAAGGTGGTATGGTGGTGCTAGGGTGAGTTGTAGCTCATTCAATTGTTGGGGCATCCGTTCAGTTGACTACTGAAGAATCTCGGGTGTTGGAGCATCCATCCAGTGGGAGCTAGAGAAGAATTCTTTTCTAGATTCTAGGAAGTTGGATCTGTATTTTCAATTGGAGTTGATGATTAAAGAATTATTAGAAAAGTGTTTGGTGGTTTTTGAACCAGAGGGGGTTTTCCACATAAAATTTTTGTGCCTCCTGTGTTCTTTTATTCACTGTTCTTACTACATAAACATTAATGATAATTAAATATTAACTAATGCTCTGAAAAGGTTTAAAAGTGCTAATTGCTAAGGAATAATAATTCAACCCCCCCCAGTATTTTCCAACAATTGGTACCAGAGCTTGGTTCCTTCAATAGCAGTTTAATAACTGGAAGGAGATCATGGAGCATACCAAGAATGGTGTACCTCTATTCAATGAAAATAATTATGCACTCTAGAAAGGAATAATGGAGGTCTATCTCTTGGCGCAAGGTTACAAAGTATGGGACACTGTTCAAAATGGATTTACACCAACCGCGGATGAACAAGGTAAGAAGAATTTGGTAAATGATGCAAAAGCAAAGAATATTATTATTAGTGGAAGATTCAAAGGGGTCCAATATTCATAAAGGACAACAATAAGGACCCCACAATTGCCAAGGAACCCAACAAAGATGACTCAATTTCCAAACAAGTCTCCCCTAAGGGACCTCTCCTTAAAGATCCTCCTAAAAAGGATCCCCCAAATAAGGATAATCCCAAAAAGGATCCTCAAATGAAAGAAACCATCAAGAAGCAGGAAAAGGGCAAAGAGGTTGGTCTTAACATTGATCTAGTGATTACTTTAGGGAAAATAACTTTGTCGGTTCCGTTAAAGGAGATTGCAAAAATTCCCAAGCACCAATGGCAAATTAAGAAATCCCTGGGTTTCAAAGAGGAAGAATTACATGAAGACTTGCAAAACATTCACCTTCCCGATCTAAACCCCAGACATGAGCCATTTATGCTTACTTTAGCCATCAATGACCTCCTATTACATAATTGTATGTTAGACACATGGTCTTCGACAAACATCATGCCCCTAAAAGTCATGAAGCAATTGGGTCTTAACATCACTCGATCATATAAGAAGCTATGTGGTTTTAAATCCAAGTGTGTGGAAGTGGAAGGCCTCATAAAAGACCTTAAGGTTTCTTTGGCTATGAACCATGATATCTCATTGCTTATGGATGTTGTGGTCATAGATATCCCTGATGTATGGGGTATGCTCCTATCAAGGAAGTGGGGAGCCACTCTTGGATGTCACCTCCAAATGGACTTGTCATATGCAACTATCCCACAATTTGATGGAAACCCATTCATCCTTTATAGAGAGCCTACTTACCCTTCTCATGTGGTCAAGCCAGGACCGATCCCATACTACAAGACACATAAGATTGAGAAGCCTTCTCCCATTCTCCCTTCACAAGAAGTATGTATTCTCAAGCGACCAAATCACAAAGAAAACAAAAAATGGAAGCCTAAAAGTGAATACAAGGTTGGGGATTTGGTCTTGGTTGATAAAAATCCAATGCATGTTGAGATCCATGGGAAAGTTGGGGAGGACTATTACTACATTGCTAAAATCAATGACAAACTTTCGCCGCAACCGGTCAAGTTGAGTTGTATCACCCCTTTCTTTGACACTTGGCATTGTACTATATGCCTGTTAGAGTAGGATGCGTTGCATGCTGATTTTCTCATTAGATCTAACATCGTGTGATATTTCTCGTGGTAGATTAGCTGCATTTAGACTAAATTTGCATATTTTTACTTTTATGTTGATTTATGGCCTAACACCTAAGCATGGTGATCATAAGACATCACAAAAACATGTTGATTCGTGTCTTTGGTCTTTGATATGTGCAGGTAACAGGTCTATGGTAACCAAGATATCGCTAGTATTCTCATGACCTCCCGTTCGAGTAGTTTCGCAGACTTTTCTGAGAATTCATGTCCTAGTTGAAGCCAAATGTTACCCACCACCTGTGGGTAGTGTATATAGGAGAAAGGTTACTAATGCAACACATGTTGTTTGTATAGTATTTAATTTGTTAGCTAAAAGAATGAGAAACCTTATCATCATTAATATGAATGAATTAATTTAATTTATTTAAATGAAATGAAGCTTATGAAAAAGTGTGTAGAAAAAACTAACTTTATTTTATAGTTAATTTGAGACGAAAGCTTATGAAAAAATATTTAGAAGAAAACTATTTTATTTATAGTTAATGATATAATATAAACATTTTATCTGAATAAATTATAATAAAAATAACTATCAAGCATAATAATAGTAAAATACAATAAGGAATACAATTTTAGGAATAAATAATTTATAAAAATAAATGAAATTTGGGAAAATCATTTTATCTTTAGATTAATTTAAGTAAATAAATATATATCTAATAAATAATTTATTAATAAAAAAGCAATAAAAAACATCAACATAATATTTAATATCATCAGCCAATATAATTCTTAGTAATTAATTGTGATTTTTAAAACCTATTAAGATAATTATTAATATAGATAACATACAAAAAATTTTAAAAATAAAACATTGTTATTGATTATTTTATGTAACACAACAAAATAATCAAAAAAAACAGTAAGCTTGATTATGTTGAAAATAAAATTTTATATATGTCAATAACATTTAAATAGTAATTCTATTTTAAAATTATTTTATATTAAAATTAATAATGATTAAAAATTAATTTTGTATTTAAAAATTAATAAATTATGTAAGAGCTTAATGGACATAACTATTATTAAATTTGGAGAAAAAAAATATGATGTTAAATAATAGATAAATAACTATTAAACATTTTAATTTCAATATAGAAATTATTGAGGAAATAAATTAATGGATAGAAAAATTTAACATGTTAATTTGGGTTTTGCTTAAACAGCCTAGATCCATTTGAATTTAGATCTATTTATATAGGTTATATTCCACATGAATACCATGGGGGATTTTTATTTTATTAGTATTTTATTTTTGTAGAGTTATTTTTATTTTATTTTCACCAACTTAAAATGTTGACATTACATTACATCTTTATCTTATTGGGCTGGAAAGTGCCTATCAAAGCAATGCTTAGGAAAATAAAATCTATCATATTTACCTCACTCCAATTTTTGATGTCTTTATGATTTACTTATTAATTCATTTTTCATATAATTACCTAATATACATGACAATAAAATAAATATATTTTAATATTACTCATAACTAAAATTTTAAAATAATTACTTTTCATATAATTATTTAATAAAAATTAAAATAAATTATTTTAACATATTTATTAGTATATTTAATTTTAAATTAACCCAATAAATATTAGAATATAAATAACCTATACTATAGAGTGCTTTAATAAGGCACCTTTCCACCTTAAAATTTAATATATTTATTAATTAAATAATTATAATATATTTACACAACTATATAAAAATTAAATTTATTAAATTATTATTTTACAAATATAATAAATAATAAAAAACTATTATTAAGCTCAAAATTACTTTCCCTAAAACTTAATCAAATTAATTAATTAAATAAAAATAATATAATTAAAAATTAATATAAATAATTAAATGGATTATAAATATATTATTTACTAAATATATTTATAATTATGAATAAAATATTATTGAACTAAACTATTAACCAAAATAAATTATAATTAACTAATATTCAAATAATAATAACAAAATCATTTTTATTAAAAAATAATTTTAAGAATTTAGAATGATAAATTTAAATCCATCCTTTAATTTATCAAAAAATCTTTGATTCTTAATATTATCAATATTTGGACAATCCAATCACAAACAAGTATTCTTAGAAAATAATTATTAGAGGTACAACATATAATGTGAGCTCTAAGCCCTAATTTGGTGTGTGGTGTTGGAAGGGATTCACACTACTTATAAGCTGTCCACTGCGCGGCTCATTTAATGAGCCGTCTTCTCTCTGACTCATTTAATGAGCCGTCTTCTCTCTGGCAATTCATCATGTTTCTACGGAGAGTTCTCAGGTTGGTTGATTAATCCTCTCCTCTCACTCCATACTTGCTAGAGTCGCGATGTGCAGGTGATGATTTTATAAACTCTTCCGTGTTGGTTAACGGTTCGTTGATATCGTGCCATGCGTTTGTTACCAGCGTACGGACGACCTTCGGGTGGAAAAGTAATGATTTGAACCTCTGCTTATTCCAAACGACAAATACCACCTTTCCTTATTGGCATGTGCATTAGTTATGGGATTGGTGCCTATTTCAGAGTTCCATATGGTTATAGGACTAGTTGTAAAGTTCTTTTAAATCTAAAAACTTAGTCTTATTATTCTTGTGTTCATTTTCTTTTATTAATTACTAAGGTTTTTTTTATCCATTGGGTCATTTCTTTTATTAATTACTAACATTCCTCTCATCAATTACTAAATCATTAATTACTAAAATTCCTCTCATCAATTAATAAATGGAAAAACTAAATAAAAAATTATTAAAGTCATTTCCTTTCTTTAATTATTAAATTACTCTCATCAATTACTAAATCTTTAGTAATAAGAGGTGAACGACTAAATGAAAAATTATTTCGTTTTCTAGTTCAACATTGTCTTTGACTTCCTTGGCCAAGGTTGCACTGTAATTCTCTGCAGATATAGAACAATATTATTTCCTCCCTCCCTCATTCTCTACGTTCGTTTGCTAAACCAAACCCACCAAGGCAATCTCCATTCCTCTTCTGGTTGGATAGATAAGGTGAGGGACGTCTAGGTTTATTTTTTAATTTGATTTGATTTCTTCATATCTCGTTTTGATTTTAATAACCTTGATTATTTGCAAATGTTATGAGGTAATGGTGTTTATTTATTTTATGTTTGAAGCGTTTCGTTGATTATGTAAGAGTTTCATAACTCTAAGTGCAAATGGCGAAAACATTGTAGCTTCTTGCCAATAACTTCATGTGCTTATTTATGGTGTTATTCATGGTTGATTTCTTTCCACTAACAACCATTAAATCGATAAGTAATTCATTAATTTATTTCCAGATTTTTCTTTGTTGATGGCTCTCTTTGTTTATTTCTCTCTGCTGCTAAAGCATCTACTAATATATAGAGACTATGCAAAGGGCAGGGGGAGCATCATTGCTATGGAGCAATATTTTTGAGGTAAATTGCACTTCTTTTTAAATATCTTCTTCTTTGTATTGTTATAATGGATAAGATTTATAATATCACTTATTTTGTAGATTTAAAAAATTAAGATTAAAAATAAATATACAAAAGTAATTTAAATTTCATGCTAAGTAATTATAGAAGTAGCTATGAAGTTTTTGTGGCATGTCATTTTTCTCCAAAATCAATTATAAAGAAACAGAGTCTTAAGACTACAGAGAAACAAGATTAGATTAGAATAAAACAGTCTTAAGACTCAAGACAAACAAGATTAGATAAAAATGTAAATGCTCTCCAAAATCAATCACAATGAAACAGTCTTAAGCAAACAAACAGTTCAACATGTTTCATTTAAGGGTTGTTGATTAATCTTAAAAATTATAAATAATTAAATTACCCTATATAATAACAAATATTATTATTTCAAAATTAATAATAAAACAAATTATAATATTAAATAATATTCAAAATTAATTTGATTAATACTTAATTTTAAAAATTTAAAATAGAAATGAGAAACTTCAATCCTCCTTTACTGTATAAAAAAAAAACTCTTTGATTCCGAATATTATCGATGACATATTTGGACAGTGCAATCACAAATAGGGATTCTTAGAAAATAATTATTAAAGGTATAGCTTATAATGTAAGCCTAGTTTGACCTATGGTGTTCGAAGTACAAGCTATCGACGGCGGGACTCATTAATGAACTCGCATAATGAAGGCAGTTTGATTAATCCTCTGATCTGACTCCATACTCGCGATGCCCCGTGATAATTTTATAAACTCTTCTGTACCCGTGAAAGGTCCGTTGATATCGTGTGGCGGGTCATGCGTATGATACCAGTGCACCAGAGGATTGGCAAAGTAATGATTTGAACCTTTGCTTATTCCAAACGACTCCACAGTCGCTGCATGAGACAAAAGCCACATTTCCTTATTGGCACTGACATTAGTTATGGGATTGGGGGCCTCTTTGAGAGTTCCACATGGTTTTAGGGTCAGTTGTAAAGTTTCATTGGTTAATTTGTCTAGGTACAATTTAGTTTTACGTGTATATATTTAACTTGAAATTAAATTAATGATAAGGCTAAAAGGTTTGTGATTCTTTTATACACATGCGAAAGTTTTCCTTCCAAAAAATAATTAACTTAAAGAGCAAGATCTTATTACCGTGTTAGAATCACCTATTATAGCGAAATCACATCATTTTCGCTTCATTATTAAATTCTTCTTTCAAGCTTATGCATACTCATATTTGATTTTGATTTGTCCTCGAGATTGGTAAAGAACCTAGTCAGACCACCGTTAATTAATCTTTATTTAAAAACTTAATAAATTTTATTATTAAGATTAACTTATAATGTAAACATTGAATTGGTAACTTACAACAATTCATAAGTGGCCATCATCATCACAAAAGCAAAGGCATCATCACCTCCAAGAAAAGCAAATAAAGCAAATAGTATCTCATAGTTGTGTATGTGGTTAATAAGCCTTATGGAACATATATCAACCTAATAAATAGAAATAGTGTTCTTGCATAAGAGCGTGACGGTGTTTGTGTGAGGGTGAGATCACTGACACAGGAAGAAACGAGATGTCGGGTTCGATGGACGGAGGCAGAGAAATTTTTTATGCGAGACGTTGATTCGATGAGGGACTAGCATGTTAAAATATTTGCATCGTTTTCATTTTCAACCTAATAAATCGATATTGTTGGACACCTAATCCTAAATGGGTTAGTGTGGAAGTCGAACAGACTAAGTAGTCCAAGGGACCTTGGGATGTGAATCCCAATGGTCACCATATTGTACTATAAATGTACATCTATTGTTAATAAAAATGTAATGCATGCTTTATCTTTCCTATTCTTTCTCGCTGTCCATGTCTGTTTAACTTGGTATTAGAGCCATGATGTGTGGCCTGTTTTCCCTGAGCAACTAATCTGAGTTGCCTTGAATAGTGCTGGCCTAGTCTTCTGTAACGCTCCATTAATTCTGCCATCCCTGCGCTGTACCTGCGCTCTGCCATATTCCATATATAAAATCCTACCCCCTCCATAGCCGCTGCCAGGTCTGAACGCTGCTTTTGTACCTGCTCCACCTGCATACAAAAGGCTGCTCTCTGCATACAAAACGCTCCTACTGTTCAAATGCTGTGGAATATTAACGCTGTGGTATAGCGCTGTCATTTCCTGTTTCAGCGCTGATGCCTGACATGACGTGGATTAATGCGTATGGTTAATGCCTGAACAAAGAATGCCTGAACAAAGAACGCCTGAAGCACTGTCTCTGCCTGACAAAGAACGCCTGAAGGGTTGTCTCTGCCTGAAGCGTTACCAGAATTGATGCCATACCCTCTCTTCTACTCAGAATTCTTGTCAGCAGCCGTATCTATTTTAGATTTTGTCCTTAAAGAGCGATTTATCTAACCATTCGTGTGTTGACTTGACAAAATGCTTCTGTGCAATTGTGTAGTAACTCCTATTCTCTCAGCCTATCGTATATGTTGGCCTAAGAATTTATGAAAGTCGGATTCAAGATACCCATCATAACGAGTTCAACGCTCACGGAGCTTCAGTAACATAGAAACTGCAGAAGAAATATTTCAATTTATTTGTTGCATACAATTTGTCCTTAAAGAGCGATTCAGTTCAAATTGATTTTGGAATCTGGTATTGAAATGGTGCATGGGGCAGTTGTTTGATGGATGAGTGTTGATTGTTGTCGTCCATGAAAGGACTTAGCACTAACGACGTTCACGGCGACTCGATACCCGTGAAATCAAATTTAGATTCTAATGTTGATATGACACCCGATATTTAGATTGTGTGGTGTATATATTTGATGGATGGTCAAGCATTATATGACTGTCGGGGGTTGCTTGATGCCAAGGAGACTAAGAAATAACATTCATATATGGAGAAGGTGTTTCTTTTATTAGGAGAAGGGTTTAGATAAATGGAATGATAGTCAAGTCTAAGGGCCGGTTTAGATAAATGGAATGATAATCAAGTCTAAGGGCCCGAATGGAGAAGATTCCTTGTGTCGGTAACGGTCAATATGTGCGGAGAAACTATGAAAATTCGTTTTGGACCCCACAACAGGCTTTATGGTAGACATACGAATTCCCTCCGTGTGAGATTAAGTGAGTCGGACAAATAGAGCATACGTTCGAAATTTGTGACAAAATTATTTTACCGAGGATTGAAATCAAATGTGACTGTTATCAAGAAGGTTGGCTTGACTGTAGCTCCCGGCGAGGATTGAAATCAAATGTGAACACCAGACGAACTGTGGACCGACCCACGCTATTTTTCTTGCCCCACTTCCCAGCGGATCTCACTGAAAATGTATTGGAGGCAAACTGGACGCCTGACAATTTGAATAAGATTATCATATTAGGCAACAGTATAAAGAGCGACGGTACTTTTGATTATGTATTGACAAAAACTAACGTCGTTCGCAACACTGGTAGTGTAATGTATGAAATTTCACTGCTTCAAACAACCACTACAGAACATGGTCCTGCCGCTCCTAGCAACAGCCCGCTTGAAAATGAAACAGTAATCTCCCGTGATATTGATTCTGATCCAGTCTTTAAAAAAAGGCATTCAAGAGATTGAGTTGGCATTTCTTTGCATGGGATGTTTCTTTTTGTAATGTCCCTAGGGCGTTTAGCGTTTTTAAAGGTTTGAAGTGTACTTGAGCAAATTCTGATATATATAGTAGAGTTATTGATCTAATTTTCAGAGAAAGAGAGAACAGAAAATCAAATTTGTAAAAAGTTACAAGCGGGAATAACACTTGTTGTAAAGTATGGTTCAGTGTTTAAATTCATACAGATTTATCTCTTTAATAAATGCATGGTATCTGCAATATTGAATCACCAGGCGAAGGATCTTGCCAGAGATTGTAGGCAAAGGAACAATATTTTTGCTACCGAAGTCCTCCATCATCATCTTTATGGAGCCTGAAGCTGATGCCACCTCTGTCTCCACCTCAAATATTTCACCATAGCAGCTCTGCAATCTCATACTGTCAGTATTAGTCTTGTTGCTGCTGCTGCTTTCCGCGGTTGTGGGCATTTCTGGTTCACTTATGGCTACCTGAGAGAGATACACTGAACTGAAAGAGATTGGATGGTTTGGATCGCAGAATGTTTTAAATGAGTGACTTGAATGAAACCTTTTGGTAGCTAACCATGATTTGGATTATCTCTCCTGGTTATATTCTTTTATGAATTCACTGGAACAGTATGGATATAACCATGAGTTTGAATGCATGTTTGGGAGTTGGAAGACTTGCATAATGCAATGTCGATTTTCTACATTGTGATGGTTACTAGAACAGTTTGACTCTAGGGTCTCGGTGGTTCATTATACAGTATTGAAGTTGGAAGTTTATTACAAAACTCTCGTTGGCATTTGATTTTTGGGCATTCAAACATTGTTTCCCTCATCAAAACAGCCTGATTGTGGACCATTCATCTGTAGTACTTATAGACTTGCTGCGAGGAATTCTCAAGTTTGAGCCTTCGGAACGTTTGAAAGCTTCAGAAGCTTTGAGTCGGGCCCGTGCATTGACAATTTTAGACATTGAGCTTATACATAAACAGGTTCAGGTTTCTGTGTGGAGACTTTGGAGAGGAGGAAGTCACGAGGTGATTTGTTTCTGGCTGAAGTTTTGGTATAGCCGCATATGGAAACATATATTTCTTTTGGATTTTCATTATGCTGTTGGAAAACACCCTATGCATGAACAAGGTTGAATGTCTCAATTTGTCTTCCACTATTGATCAACACTTTTACAACATTTGCCATTTTATTATTCAAGTCCAAGGGGGTGACAAAGTTCATGTTTCTATCTACAACGGTACTGCGGACAGACTTTCAGATTTGATATTTTGAAAAGCTTCTCTGAGTAGTATAATATTGATGCTCTTCTTCTAAGTTACCACAAGTTCAGTGAGATTGTTACTCTTATTAGTAATCTTGGAACCCCAGGCATTAATGATCTTGGTACACAACTTGTTTATATTCTTTAAGTTGCAGTGATTTGGCATTGTCTGATATATATAAGTTTACTTGTACTTTTACATTCTAAGAAAGTGCATTTGTAGTTGAAGCATTGTTTTGAAATGGATCGAATGGATGATGTATTAGAGTTACTGAATACCCTAATACATTCCAGTATTGATGGGATGGTAAAAGTTAGCAAGGATTCTCTCTCTCTAATATTCAAACCTGTTTGCAAAATGCACGAGAGAAGATAGAATTTTTGCAACTTGAATCACAACTACAGCAAGAAGAGCTACATCAAAATAGAGATCATTTTGAACCTGTTCAGAACATTGAGGCAACCACCCATCAGCAGCAAGTAGATAATGTTACAGTTCATTCAAATAAAGCAGCAGTTGTACATGTAGATGCAGAAACTCAGTCTGCATTTCCCAAGCCCATCATCAGACCTTGGGAACAACTTGTCCACAACAAGCACAAAACTGGTCTTGGATATGACAAGGACTTGTCCTTTCATATTCCAGACTACTCAAAACCCATTCAGTTTCAGAGTGCTAGTTTCATTAATGACAGTTCACCTGCTCCTTATGACAGTTCAGCTCCAGTTGTTCCAGACTCTGCCCCTCTTCCACAGCAACAACAACAACAGATCGTGAAATGCCAACACTGTGATCGA
>APFE031573653.1:0-18091 GCA_000404065.3 Pinus taeda
TTGTTTCCAGTTTGTCTAGTCTTTCATTGGCCATTGCTTGAGCTCTAGTTGCTACCATACACCAACTTGCTAAAAAATTGCGACCGCAAAAATTTTTTGTGTGCAGAAATTGAATGGTACCACCTTGCTCAGCTCGTTGTCCTGATGCTGATGGGCTAGATCACAGATAAGTGCTTCACTCCTAACGGAGTTTTACTCCTTCTTGAGCAATACTACAGTCGTCAAATCCTCAAAATGTCACTGCCGCCAAAAGTCCTGCGAAAATTAAAGCCAGGCACAGGAACCCTTCACCACTACGCCGATCTGGTGGATCTAAGAGATCTGGATCGTGGATCACTGCTTCTGCTGATCGGATAGAGCGGCGAGACTGATGTCTGTTGCTGCTGCACTCGCTGATCTGGAATAGATGATGTGCAATCCCCCAATAGAAAGGGAACTATGGTCTTGAGGAGTGTCAGGTGCTATAGATCGCAATATACATAAGGGTCTGACAGTAGTACTCAGCCCAATGTTGCAGGGTTCTAACTAAGGAGGATCGACCGTACCCTTAGCCGTACAACCCGACTACCCTATCGTACAGGCGAGTAATCTCTCCGAGTGTTGTTCTCGGTGTACTGTAGCCACAAGACGGCCGAAAGTTTATCTATGGCGAGGCTTCAAGGTAGCTATGGGGCTTCCTATATACCCAGAGGGTATGTGGAAGACAGTCCGTACGCGGTTCTGTCTAATGCGCTACTACTCGAAGGGGTACCCACAGGGTTTACAAGGGAGTCCAACAGACGTGACCACCTCTTGTATTTCCTGCGTGCATGCCTCCCAAAATCCGCAGGTTTATGAGCTCAACGACAGATCCCGTGGTTTAAAGACGTCGGAACACGTCTCTAGCCAAAAAAAATTCGCTAAAATTTGGAGATCCCACGGAGCCCTGGAAAGAGCATACCACTTGTTATGCCACTTAACCTGCAAAGAAATACCGAACCGAGAATATGCGAGAAAAATACCGAGAACGAAGAAAATATACCCAAAACAAAGAATAGCAAAGATTTTATTACTCAGAGAGAAATGTTCACAGGCCTCTTCGAGGGGGCAACCTCCAATAGAGCAGAGCTCGATTACAAAACAAGACACGATACTCCTCGCAGGAGTCTCTATCCTTTATATATGACTCATACATGCAATACCACGGGCCAATACCATGGGTTTTATTAATAGCATCTATATCTAATACCATGGCCCATTTGCAACTAAATGTGGTCCCGTCATTAATTGCAGGTTAACCACTTACAATTATTAATATGGGCTTTATTGACTCTTTACTATGACTCAATCCTACTACATAAATAAGGGGGTTAGGGTGGGACCCTAACAAGTGACAGAGAACTGCAAAGTACCCTTGCCCTGAGGACAGTGCTCTGAAGCACACTTTCTCCCATTCAGGGTTGTGCTAGTCCTTCTTAGGTCAAAAATCCCAGCTTTGACTTGAATTTTCCAAAATTTCCTTCTGTTCTTGTTTATTGAAAGATCCATGATTGTTGTGTCTCTGAAATCAATTTGTGTTTCCTTTCCTAGCCCTATGTTGGCCTTGATTGTTTAGTGTTTCTTAAATGATTTCTTTATCACTATCAATTCATTGTCAAAGTTAGTTTATAGTTGATTAATATTTTCTCAAAAGAAAGTGTCATAAAATTCTTCATTTCTTTTGAAAAGGAACTGTCATAAAGTCTACATTCTTGAAAAAATATTGATTGATTATATGTCCATTAGTTTCCTTTTGGTTTATCTCAACATTAAGGGAATTGAAAAGAAAAACTTGCATCATGCATTGAAAAGTTGTGTGTTCTTCTAGGAATAGTTTAGGGAAATTGCATTAGATGTGCTCTATGCTCTTTGATTAAAAGAATCTGATTGCTCTATCCCTATTAGCTAAGGTTTTCATTGCTCAAATTGAATGAAAGAATGTTTCTCATGTTAGTTGCATTTTAGGAATTGTAAACATACATCACATGGTGAGCCTTGAAAGTCAAATTCTTAAGAAGATCAACTTAAAAGTTATCTCAATTAACCTAATGGAGCATTGTAACTTAACGCATAACATTTAGAGGTCTAGGCTAGAGATGTGTTCTGGTGTCGTTAAACATAGCAGTTGTCGCTAACTTGTATGCGATACATTCTGAGTGTGATACCTCATTCCACATACATAAGTATATCGTAGCTTGTCCACGTACCTTTAGGTATATAGGGTAGTGTTACAGTACGTAAAGTATAAAGGAATGCTCTCACTGTGCGCTTTCACATTAGAAAACACTAACACGAATTGGGCCTCCACGTAATTTTAGGTATATATGGGAGGACTAGATTAGGTTTCTATCCATCCTTAGGTAACTAAGTCAGCCGCCTTGTACACTGTGATACACCAATCACAACATTTGGGGAGATTCCCTACAGGTATGTTAAATCCTTGCCTTACTGAGGCAGTATATTGTAGTTCACAGTTGCTTGGTAATCCTTTTGCCTAGATTATCCATATTTTGTTTTGTTTTGTTATTTTATTTTGATTAAAATAAAATTAATTTACCGTGGATAATATCCTCCACGCTCACTCCTTAGTTAATCTTAGGTTGAGACATATGGCAACAACTCCGGAGTCCACTAATCAAGGAATTCCTTTTGATGGGAATCTTAGTTCTTTTCCTCCTTTCGGAAATATTGGTGCTCCTTATATGGCTACATTTCCCCTTCTAGGATTTACCATTGGCTTGCCAGTATGGTTGTTTTCAACCTCCTTGGTTCAAAATTTCATGATTGCTCCACAATCGAGTACTCCTCCAACTGGACAAAATCAACCTCCAGTTGATCCTAAAGTTGACCCTTTGCCTTCTTCCTTAGTTTTTTCTTCCTCCCCTTCTTCCTCTTCGCCTAGTGAAAGTATTGACACTAGTAACCAGATGGCTAATAAGAAGAAGAAGAAAATTGAGTAGGGGAGAAACCAAGCAACCATTGCTTTGAATGCAACTTCTAATGAGAAACCATTCGATAATCCTCACAAAGTTCGATATCCATGCAAACTTTGTATGGGAGACCATATTCTTCGAAATTGTCCTGATATTCCTCAGATCTTAGAAGAATGGTATTCTTGTTCACATCATCCTGTGTCATCAACTTCTAGAGATCATGTTGGTGACACAACATCCACTAGTGGTAGTAAAGTTCATGAAAATAAGGGTAAAGTTAAGTTTCCTTGTAAGTTATGTGAAGGGAATCACCCCATTCACCTTTGTCCCTATCTGGATGAAGCCAAGAAAGTGTTGGATAATCATCTTGCTTCTCCGCAACAACTTTGATCCAGTTACAGGAGACTCTCCCTTAATCCTTCACTAGTTGATGAAGTCACTGACCCAAATCAACCATTAGTTAAACCCACTCTCTTTGAATGTGAATCCCATGAGTCTATACCTGACCAATCATAGGTCGAGGAAACAATTGACCCGATTTCACCTTCAGTTAATCATACCTTTCCCGTAGAGAGTGAGTATGATACCACTCAAGTTCTTTTCGTTTCTTTAGATTCCAATGAGCTTGGGGGCAACCCTCTTGTTCCATCAAGACAGGAGGAAAATCGTCCAGTTCTCGTAAGTTAAGGAGGTAATTCTCCCATTCTTATGGTACCCCCTCCAAGTAGTCTGTCACTTCCTTTGGCTGGAATCGACTGGAAGGATGTTGTCTTCCTTCTTATATGTCTTTCCAGATCATAGTACAGGTTTGTAATATGATTGTACCTAGCACTATTATAGATGAAGGTGCATCTGTAACTGTCCTTTCCTCCACTACTTGGCAAGCGCTCGGTTTGCCACCACTTGTCCTTATTACCCAGAATCTGTTGGCTTTTAATAGAGGAACCAGTCAACCATTAGGGATCCTTCATCAGTTGTCTATTACCTTGGGAGGAAAAATTGTTTATCTCAATGTGATGGTAGTCCCAGGCCCTTTAGATTACAAATTACTTCTCTAGCCTGACTATGTTTATGACATGGGAGCTATTGTTTCAACACTCTTTTGAGTGATGTGTTTCCCACATGAAGGCATAATTTTCATCGTTGACCAGCTTTCATTTCCCAGTCCAAATATGGCTTCCAGTCAACCATCTTCCCTAAATGGTCCTTTTGTCCCAATGGTATCTTCCCCACCACGGGTTAATTATGTGGAAACTTGTTCCATGCCTACATCAACAGACGATCAATTCTGTGATGTTGTACATTATGTATTGGGGGAATTCGAACCATATTTCTCATTCCAGATCATTATTCTCCCATCCGATGAGAACCTCTTGGAAATCATGACCTCTTATAGGTCGTGATCAAAGGTATGAGCATAGTTCCTTGTCTTGTGTCAAGCTTGTTAAAAAATGAAACAAGGAATATGAGCATAGTTCCTTGTCTTGTGTCAGCTTGTTAAAAAATGAAACAAGGAATATGAGCATAGTTCCTTGTCTTGTGTCAAGCTCGTTAAAAAATGAAACAAGGAATATGAGGAGAGTTCCTTGTCTTGTGTCAACCTCGTTAAAAAATGAAACAAGGAATATGAGGATAGTTCTTTTACTGTGTCAAACTCATTAAAAAAATGAAACAGGTCCCATGAGCATAGTTCCTTGTCTTGTGTCAAGCTCGTTAAAAATGAAACAAGGAATATGAGCATAGTTCATTGTCTTATGTCAAGCTCGTTAAAAAATGAAATGAGGAATATGAGGATAGTTCCTTGTCTTGTGTCAAGCTCATTAAAAAATGAAACAAGGTCCCCTGGAGAAAAGTTCCAACTCAAGTCTTTGATTAGATCATGTAAAATCCCAGTCGAGTCTTTCACTTGATCTCATATATGAACCTTCATTACATCCACCTCATAGCCATGAGTAGTCTACCTAGGTGAATGTAATAAAGCTTAGGGGGCATGCACCTAGAATCGAGTCATCATGTTGGGGGCATGTAAACAAAATCTAAGCATAGTTTTTCATTTCAAGCTTGTGTAAAAATGAAATTGAATCCAAGCATAGTTTTCCATTTCAAGCTTGTATAAACATGAAACTGAATCCAAACATAGTTCTCTATGGTTCAAGCTTGTGTAAAAATGAACCCATCTCCATTTTAACCCTTCTGATTTCCATTATATCAGCCTCTTCCACCAGATGAGCCTTGGTTTTTCTCCTTTCATCATCACTATCTGCTTGGCTGATCATACACTTTCACTTGGTTGTTTTACCCTTTTTTTGAGGAAGAGTTGCAATGAGTTGTCTTATTAGCCAGCCTCTTCACATAAATCAACATGTTTTGAGAAGTTCCAACATCACTGGAATTAGTTGCTATCCTAGATACCACTCATTCCTCTAAGTGGAGTCCTCTTTAAGCTCTTTTCAGACTCTTGAAATATGAAAATATTGTCAAGCGCTTGTCCTTTTCAGCTCATTAAAGGATTGGAAACGACATCTACTCAGTATAAGTTTAACCCTTTTTCGAACTGAGATAGATTACTTACGAAAAAGGAATACGTTGATCGAACATGGTCAATAGGTTCTCTCTTGTATTATTTTACACTTTTTCGGACTTGAGAGACAAATTTACGAAAAAGAACTCATGCAGTTTTATTTTTGTCCCTTTTCAAACTCTCTAAACATGAAAAGGATTGAGTTCTCATTGTTGTTAAACTCGATAAAACATCAAATAGTGATAAACTTGTCCATTATGACAAGGCCGAGTTTCACCTTCGTTAGACTCGTTAAAACATCACATAGCAATGGATTCACTAGAAGGGTGGAATTATACAACAAACATATGTTATCCTCCTCAAGCTTGATAAAAAATAAAGAGGTATTGGTCAGCAATGACTGGGGAAAATGGGAAAAGGAGTAAACCACTTTATGGTAGCAAGTCGCTCTTGAACATGACACTTTCACTTCATCTCTGTGACTACCTGGGTTGGGTTATTTGCTTGATGGTTATCATACCTATGGTCTATCATACCATCCATTACTTTGGTTTTTGGTCAATGCTGCCAATTCATTCAGTTTCGCCAACATGTTCAAGAGAAGTCACTCAGTTAAACTCATCCTTTGCAATACTCATAAACCTTCATTTTCATGACTACCATTCTTGATGTGGGATACATCAAGGCCCTCTTGTGACGAGTCACTTCTTGTCGATGTCAGCACATTATCCAAGAAGTTTACTTAGAAACACCCTTCCAGTACCTTGAGGCTTGCATACATCAATGGCAGGTTTCTCGCTTCCGGCGACAGGTTGACATCACTAACCTTCGAACGAAAGACATTGTATGGTGTTCAACATCAAAACATCCATTCACACCATGCAGAATGTACTGCAGTACCTTGCGAATCATTATCATTATCGGTGATTTCTCTCGCATCTGTTAATGGCTTACATCATTGGCTGGTAATTAGATGGTGTCTTCCCATGTTCGACTTTAGATCATATATTCACATAGCTAGACTTGTACTTGAGCGAATGATTGGACGAGATAGAAGACAACAGATCTAGTTTCACCCATCCGGGCTACAATTTCAAGAGAGTACTAAATCATCTATACGATGGCTTTACACAGATGGTCATCCTATCATGGGTCTATATCTTTAGACAACTATCTGATTATATGTTTAGCACGGGTATGCATTCCCTCAGTGATTCATGAAAAATCCAAAATATCATGATATTATGTATTTTGATTGATGCAGGTCACCATCCACTTCAGAACCTCCTCATCACACTGTAAAGCATATCACTCGACATTATCATTTTCGACTTCATGCTTTAGGCAGAAGCTATTACAGGTCTATTTTGGCACCACTCCAAACATTCAAATCAGTATTATTAGGGCTCATCAAACCCTAATTTAGTTGCTACATGCCCTAGAAAATTCATCACATTGAATTCCATCATTCCTGAGAGTTTCCTGGCCTGAAGACATCCTGAAATGACTCCTTAAGGGACCAGCATAGCCTTGGTCAGGGATAAATGCATTGGAGAGCACTGAGGCCCATTCAAGCCTTCTCTACAGGGAACCTAGGCCCACTTTGACCTGCAATGGGCAAGAATGAGAGAAATCTTCATAGGGTTTTGGGAATATTCCTCCATTCTAGATCATTCTACAATATTCCCACCTCTTATCCTCTCCTATGAGATCGAAATTGGATAGGGAATGAATCAAATAACATCCTATCCTCTCATCCCTTCTTCCATGGAAACTAACTCCCAAATTGGAAAGCCATTCAGTGCCCAATTTATGACAAAACTACCTCTATTTCCCTATAAATTGAGCACTTATCATAGTGATCAGGGGGTTGGATGTTGAGAATTTGTAAGGAGATATTGTTGGTGTGAGGTTTGAGATTGTAAGTATTTGTTATGTTGTCAGAGTGTTGTGCTTTTGGTGTGATGAAGGATGGAACTCAAGCTGGATGGGTGACATGGGATCAGAATTCTTGGTTGTAACTCTTCCTTCTACTTAATAAAGTTGTTTACACATTTTCCCATATTCTTGTCTTTATGTATGATGATTATATGTGTAAATGCTTTCGATTCCATTTGCTTATAGTAGATAGATCTCTCGCTTTGATTGGTTTTTGTCCTCTATTTATGATTGCATGTACTTATCGAGCGGATTCAGTTCGAGAAGGAGCAACGAGAGCTATTCAAAGGAGACAAAGCGAAGTGAAAGATAACAAGTAGGTCCCTTGTCTTATTTATCTTCTATAGAAAAAGGTTAAACTCCTTAAATCTGTTGTTCTAAGTGTAGCTACCCACCTAGGGAAATTGTATTTATTCGTAGATGCAAAATTCCACATAACACTCTCCCATCATAAGAGGTTCCATTTCCCCTCTATCAAAGCTATATAAACTCATCATTTTACAACCTCAGCTAGCTAATGAAAGGGCTGGAATAATCTACAAATCTTGATAGCCATGTTGAGAACCTTAGCCTTCTAGTTTGTGTGTGAAGGGAGAATAAGCTTGTAGTGTTTGGTTTGGAGTAAAGAGGAAGAAGCCTTGAACTTCCATTGTTTTGAGGGTGAATCATGAGATGCTTATAGTGGTGTTGGAACCTGGACACGTCTAAGGGAACCTACAACGCCAAGGCTCCAGTTGTATTTCTCTTTGAAGTTTATTTTAATACAATTAATGGTTTATTTCCTATATCGTGTGTAATATTGCATTTGATAGCTTAGAACTCCTTGACCTTTTAAGTAGATTGAATTCGATTTTATGCTATCACGTTTTCTATTGTTTCTTGCATGTTTGTTTCGGGTATTTGAATGAAAAGAAAAAAAGGAAGTTGGAGCAAGGAAACATGATCAGTGGATTAGAATTAGAAGAGGTAGGCCCTCTTATTTGATTCTAATCTAAGGAAATTTACACTAGATTGTCTTGTTTGCAGCTAGACCCACTCTTTTGGGCTATAGGGATCATCTCTATCCACAGAGAGGATACTCCTACTCCACACAAATAAAGTGAAAAATAGCTTCAAGGAATGATCCAGGTGGCTTCAGAGACACACATAGGACAAAGAGGGTTAATGGAGGCTCCAAAATAAAAGTGTTTGGATTATGCTCGAACTAGGGCCAGAGTGTAGATCTCGTCGTCCTGATCATGGTGGTGTGAACGATTCGTCCATCTAAGTCCAGATGAGAAAGTTAGAAGCAGTCAAATTTGGGTTGACTTTTTGAAGACTGGGCAGGCTTAAGGAGGCCACAATTTGGAATTTTTCTGGCCACTGGATTCCAACCAACCTAGGCCGGATTCCGAACGAAATTGTGGGGTCGTTAAATTGTCTCCTATGTTCCAAAATTCCACATTTTTAAATGGACCATTTTTTAATATAAAAATTAAATATATAATATATATAAATTATGTGTTGGCGGGTCACCACCCCTGCCACCCCCAAAACCACATAACCATATGTAAAAATCATATGCCATAATGAGAAGGTTGGTAGGTATCGAGCCCGCGCCAGCCATGTGGGCTAGCCCGCCACTTTGCGGCGACCCCATGTACAACAAACAACACCAAAACAATAATACGCCAACCAACAGAGCCAGTGGAGGTGGGGTGGGCAGGCCGCCCAAGGCGGGCCAAGCCCAACCCATTTTTTTAAAATTAAATGTTTTTGGTTATGTAATGTATAAAACGGGAGGAGACGAGGTTTGACCACCCGACCTCCTCCATGCTAATCGAACCCCTAAACAAATTTAGCTAACCGCCACTTGGGAAAATCTACCAGCCAAGTTTTACTTGAATGCAATTTGTCAGTGTGACCAGGAAAAAAAGGTAGTGCACGTAGTTCGAGGCAGAGTTTTGCAGGAGGGGCGAAATTTCACTTTATCAGAATTTGACAAATTTTATATGGTTTCAACACTTCTCGACACCACGAATGCAATGGAGTTGTTCGTGTCTCCATCAGAGTTTTTCATTTTTCAGCGATTTTCAATATGAGGATGGAGCCATGATTGTTGCAAAAACAAAGAGCGGAACCATGATCCTTGCAATTTTCCTGAGGAGGTAATTTTTCTCAATGTCGGAATATAGTCAAGTTTACAGTCGTTTTTCATTGTTTTTCGCAGGGATCACAGTGGCGAAGTTAGATTTTCCTTTGGAGTTGTATATTTCCAGTCCACCTATGGAGCAAAATCTTCAAGGAATCTAGGGGGAATCTAAAAGATTCCTTAAGCCCCAGATTCTCAATTTCTCAGAATTCAAATTTTGGATAGTCGATTTTGCACTACTCGATGCAACAAATTTGATGGTGCATTTAGATTTGTCATCCTCTTTCATTTTTCCAGCCACTTTTCTAAGTGTCAGTGCAGATGTCTACATTCATGTGCGAGTAGTCATTTTCATGCTATCGATGTTGTGAGATCAATGGTCCGAACAACTTCAGTAGTTTAACATCCGCTTCTTCAGATGGCCCCTGGTTGTGAGGTATATGATGTGTTCATGTACTTCTTCTTTATGCATTGTGCTGCACAGATCCATGTGTTGATGTTTGATGTGGGATCTTGTTTCTTACTCATTTTCATGATTCCTACTTGATGTGATGCGAAATCATCTGTCTGATGTACTTATTGTCATGATTTGTCATGATTTGAGATCCATTTTTTGTATGTTGATGGGATACTCATATTATCGTCATGCATGTTTACATTGAGATCCATTTTATGCCATGTTGACGGGATGCTCATCATGCATGAATTTTGTGTCATACTGATAGGAGTATTTTGACTTATAGTTCCTGTAGCGAAACATCTCTGGGAGCCACTCCGGCGTGAGGGAATTTTCCTTGTATGATCGCGACATCACCTCTTATGTACATCATCACTATTGACAACACTTAATGCAACGACCTACACCATCTTGACACTAGGGCCCAGAGACGTAGTCCCTCCTGGACGAACTCCATAATCAATGGTTGATGTTTTTATGTTGTTTATGATTGACATGTTCCTCTTCTTTACAGCATGCAGATGTATTCATTTATGTTCTTTTAAAAATTCAATTTAACACATCACAAAAGTAAAAGGTCTTGGAAAGGTCCTTCATCACACCCGAACCTGGATCAAGTGGTATCGGAGTGGTCTTTGCGTTGATGTGAATTGCAGTGTAAAAAATGGAATGTGCAACAACAGAGGATGAAAGAGTGATGTACAAGACCATGCTCAAAATTTCCAAAAGAGTGGAAACCATGTATGAAAATCTATAGAAAGAGACAAAGGAAAAGGAGCGATTGTAGCTTCAATTGCAAGCCACAGAAGAGGCCCTGGAAGAACGGAAGCAAAACAAACATAGTCTTCAAAAAGAGAACGCTGAATTGAAGATGCACCTACATGAAGAGAAAGAGGAAAAACAAAGTATGCTACAATAGCTGCAAGCAAAGGAAGAGGCCTTGGAAAAGCTACAGTGTGAGCCATGTGAGGTAAAAAGTAGTTCTTTGAATTCATGTATGTGTCCTGATGATGATTTCGCCATTTTTGAAAATCATACCATAGGAATTGGCTCCAAACTGTTGAAGAAAATGGGGTATGAAGGAAAAGGTTTGGGCATCAATGGCCAAGGCATTGTTAACCCCATCAAAGTAGAGGAATTACCGTGTCGAACAGGACTTGGATATGTCAAAAAGGAAGTTAGGGAATGCGCTGAGACAACAAGCAAACCACCAACAACAGATGATGATCAACCCTCATCAATTCTTTCCAAATCGACAGAGGAGGTAAAAGATGTTGATTTCCTTTTAGTTTCATCGTCACGTAGTATGATTTCTATTGGAGATTTGGAGATCCCAATTACAAGGACAAACATGAGGCTCCTTACAAGGATGAGGCATGAAGAGGAAGAAAAACTTGGTGTTGATAACCAACGCATAACTCAACCATTTGAGGTTGTGCAGAGACCTCAATTTTTAGGCTCAAAATACACCAAAGGAGAATGCTCGAAGGTGTCAGATTCTTCCGACAGATCGTCGAAATTATCAAGAAAAGAAAATGATGGGAAAACATCCCCATCATCCCATGGTAGTTTCCATTGCAGGGAGAGAGTTGAGGCAAGATCTCATCGCCATCATGGAAAATTTTAGGGGCTAATGTTCGCCCAATAGGCTAATTTTCCATGATTTTTCCAAAAAACGATTCGCCAATTTCCAAATTTTATAAAAGATGATTCGCCCAAATTTTAGAATATAAAATTATTTTACCTTAAAAATCGCCAACATTATATAGTGGCTATATGATAAATCATTATAAATTTGAATAATTTTACAAATAAATCATTGAAAAATTTATAGTTTGCATATTAGGGATTAGTGAGATTCGCCAATGTTTCTAAACTTCAAGAAAATTTTCCATCCTTAAAATTTTCCTTGATCGCCATACTTACACCAGAGATGGGAAGGAAAGGTATAACCACTCTCGACATTCGAATGTTCATTTCGATTATAATCATGTTGTTAAAGATGAACGTAAAACATGGCATCCAAAAACATGCACCTTTTGTGGATTACATAACCATACATTTTATAAGTGTTGGAAAAGAATGGTAGCACACAAAAGAATGAGACATGAAAGACCCTCTCAACAACAGGTAAAGAAACATGTTAAGCAAATTTGGAGGAAGAAAACTTATTGCAGTCATTATGATAGAAGTGGCCATCAAAGAGCCACTTGTTGGAGGCTCCATCCAGAGTAGCGCCTTAAAGATAAAGTGTCGGTGCATGAACTAGGCGAAGCAGTTGTTCGAACATCGAATGCGCCACAAAGAGGCAACCCATTCACATTGCTAACAAAAAATGGTTCCTATACATGTTAGCGTTTCATGGTCATTCTTCTGTAAATCGTTTGTTGCATTTTAAAATGTAAAAGTGATGATGTGTTTTCCATCACTTGTTCAGCAACAATGATGTCTGGTATCATTTTGAGTTGCATGATAAATTGTGAAAGTGATGTTGTGTTTCCATCACTTGTCAAAACAATAGTGTTTGGCCTTATCTTTGTAAATCATGTGTTGCAGTGATGATGTGTTTTCCATCACTTATTGAAGCAACAATGATGTGTTGGCCTTGTTGTCATAGTTGGGGTGTTGCATCCATCTTGATGTAACCTTGACCACCGAGTATGTGTTATACACTCGTGGCAAGTGTGGGACGTGTGGTCATGAAGGTCAAGCATGTAATTTGCAAAACAATGTACTACAGGTTGCAGAGGTTGCAAGTGTCGGCTCATCGCTTAAGGCTCCAAAGAAAAAAGGTGAAGGAGATGGAAGCGAAACCTTTTAGGACGCTTGTGATACAGGCAGGGTACAGAGAAGTTACAAATTATTTCTTATGCTTTTGGAGGACCAAAAGCTTCTCAGTAGGGAGGATTGATCCATGTGGCTCCAGAGACACACATAGGACAAAGAGGGCTAATGGAAGCTCAAAAATCAAAGTGTTTAGATTATGCTTGAACCAAGACCAGAGCGTAGATCTTGTCATCCTGATCAGGGTGGTGCAAAGGGTTCATCAATTCAAGTCTGGATGAGAAAGTTAGAATCAATCAAAGTTGGGTTGACTTTTTTATGACTCGGCAAGCTTAAGGAGGCCACAATTTGGACTTTTTCCGGCCACCATATTCTGGCCAACCTGGGCCGGATTCCGGGTTAAATTTTGGGGTCGTTAAGTTGACTCCTACGGTCCAAAATTCCACGTTTTTAAATGGACCATTTTTTATATAAAAATTAAATATATATATAAATTATGTGGTGGCGGACCACCACCCCCAAAACCACATAACCATATGTAACAATCATATGCCGTAATGAGGAGGTCCATAGGTATCAAGCCTGCACCAGCCACGTGGGCTAGCCCGCCACCATGCGGTGGCCCCATGTACAACAAACAATACCAAAACAACAATACACCAACCAACAGAGCCGGCGGAGGTGGGGTGGGTGGGCCACCCAAGGTGAGCCCAGCCCGACCCGTTTTTTTTAAATTAAATTTTTTTGGTTATGTAATGTATAAAACGGGAGGGGGGCAGGGTTTGACCACCTGACCTCCTCCATGCTAATTGGACCCCTAAACCAATTAAGCTAACCTCCACTTGGGAAAATCTTAAATGCAGTTTTTCAGTGCACCCACGAAAAAAAGGCAGTGCACATAGTTCGAGGCAGAATTTTGCAGGCGCGACGAAATTTCACTTTGTCAGAATTTGACAAATTTTATATGGTTTCAAAACTTCTCAACGCCACGAACACAATGGTGATGTCCATGTCTCCATCAGAGTTCTACATTTTAAGGCCATTTTCAGTATGAGGATGTAACCATAATTACTGCATAAACAAGGAGTGGAACCATGATCCTTGCAATTTTCCGGAGGAGGTAATTTTTCTCCATGCCGATACATAGTAAAGTTTACATTCGCTTTTCATGGTTTTCCATAGGGATCACAATGGTGAACTCAGATTTTCCTTTGGAGTTGTAGATTTCCAGTCCACCTATGGAGTAGAATCTTTGAGGAATCTGGGGAGAATCTAAAAGATTCCTTGAGCCCCAGATTCTCAATTTCTCAGAATTCAAATTTTGGACAGTCGATTTTGCACTACTCGATGCCACAAATTTTAGGTGCATTTAGATTTGTCAATCTCTCATTCCATTTTTCTAGCCAATTTTCTAAGTGCCAGTGCAGATGTCTACATTCATGTCCGAGCAGTCATTTTCATGCGATCAATGCTATGAGATCGATGGTCCGAACAACTTCAGCAGTTTGACATCCACTTCTTTAGATTGTTCCTGATTGTGATGTATATGATTTGTTAATGTACTTCTTCTTTATGCATTGTGCTGCACAGATCCCTGTTTTGATGTTTGATGCAGGATCCTGTTTCTTACTCATTTTCATGATTCCTGCTTGATGTGATGCGAAATCATCTGTGTGATGTACTTATTGTCATGATTTGAGATCCCTTTGTTGTATGTTGATGGGATACTCATATTGTTGTCATGCATGTTTACATTGAAATCCATTTTATGCGATGTTGGTGGGGTGCTCATCATGCATGAGTTTTGTGTCATACTGATAGGAGTATTTTAACTGAGAGTTCCTGTAGCGGAACATCTATGGGAGCCACTCCTGCATGAGGGCATTTTCCTTGTATATTCACGACATCGCCTCTTATGTACATCATCACTATTGACAACACTTAATGCAGTGCAACCTACACCATCTTGACACTAGGGCCTGGAGATGTAGTCCCTCCTGGACGAACTTCGTTATCAATGCCTGATGCTTTTATGTTGTTGATGATTGACATGTTCCTCTTCTTTACAACATGCAGATGTATTCATTTATGTTCTTTTAAAAATGCAATTTAACACATCAAGGAAGTAAAAAGCCTTGGAAGGGTCCTTCGTCACACCCAGACCTGGATCAAGGAAGATCTACATCTAGATAAAACTTGCAATAACACATGAGAAACACAAGAGATGATGAAAATGACTATAGGAAAACTAAGTACCACGGCAAAAACGAACTAACACAATAGGCATACCGATAAGACACCAATGATACGAGGTGGCAATGGCAATGAAACACAAGTAGAAGTGCATCCAATATCCCAAACTAAGAAAGATATACAACAAAGGTTTCCCAACAACCCCATCATGACCATATATGTAAATTTTATAATATATAAATAGATTTTAAAAAATAAATAAATTTCATATATAAATTCATCATATATGAAGTGTTATTGAAGGTTAGTGAACCCAAAAAAGTTAAAATTAAATCTCATTTTCCTTCTTAAATTATATCATTTAGAGAAAAAATATTAAATTTATAATAATTAACTAGCATATCTCAACCTTAAATCTATCATAATATTTGATCCATAATAAATATTTCAAACAAGCATATCATAATTACTATTCGCTTAGATTATATTCACAATGATTATTATATTATTATAACTCATAACAATCACAACTATTAGTATATTATTATGGAGTAGTCTACCCAGACGGAGGAATTGCCTGCGAATTGTAACCGGTCGAAAAACATTATGATTCAGAGGACGGAGAATGGTGAATATCGGTTGAGTGAGATATCCACCTTGACATGCAGACCCACTCGGCATCCGATGACCCGTCCTATCTCTGTTAACGTTTGCATCGTCCTCCGTTAGGTCTCCGTGTCAGTCATGCACCAACATGGCAAAAAATAAAGGCCTTTCCATAGCGCCCATTAACCCTGGATGGTATGGCATGAAGTTTTCTTTTACGAGGACTCCATCCTTCCTACTCTGGTAGGTGGCAGATGGGACAATAACGCTGAGATAGATGTATGACAAAAAAAGTTTACCCACATTTGGAAATAGATCAAAATAGATCAAAATTGAAAATAAGGTGTGTGTCTAATTTAATGTATTTTCCAAATTAATAATTTCTGTATATAGTAAACTAATTTTATAGTGAAATTACATATTCTTGTCAAACAAATTTACTTTTATTTTTCTCAAATTAATAGTTTGCCTACCATAAACTAATGTTATGGTAGAATTACATATCCTTTGCAAAGAGATTTAGTTTTATTTTGAATTTGTTTTTTTAAAGTTGGAGTGAATTTAAATATTAATAATACTTATTTAAAAAAAATTATAAATTAAGAATAAATTTAGTTTTAGGTAACTTTTATATATATATATATATATATATATATATATATATATAGATATATAATGTTAAAAAATTCAATACGTTGTAGAATAATGAATATATATAATTTTGAAGAATTCAACGAATAGAAAAATAATGGATATAATTTTGAAGAATTTCATACAGAGGCATTGGCCATAAGTGTTTAATGTCATCAAAATATTATCATGAAGAAATTTCATTTAAATGGAAAAAATTGTATACACCACATGGAATAGAGTAAAACCTAACTTTTTGTAGGTATGGACTGAATAAAGTTTTTTAAAATCAACTTTTTTTTTTGGTATGAGCCGAATATATGTTACTATTTTATTTTTTTATTGATGTTAATATTTTTCTAAATATTTTATTTATATATATATATATAATAAATTTATAAATTATAATTTATAGATTAAGTTATAAATATAATAATAATAATATATATATATATATAATTCAATATTATTTGTATTATATGAATTAAGCAAAATATTTTATAAAATTCTAATAAGAACAATATTAAACATGAAAAATATTTTATTAGGTTGAGTTATATACATATAGAGTTAATATTTTTACAAAATGTTTTTTTCTTTTTCTAAATATCTATTCATTTTGCTGGTTATAAAATCATAACTATAGCATATTTATTTCTTTTAGAAAATGAACAAATAAAATTTAAAGAAAATATCACAAAAATATTAGTAGTGCATTGACATCCTAGGAGCAGAGAAGTGGAAGACACATGAGTGGATTTTCTTGCATAAAAAATGCACAAACTAAGTGATATTCTCTAACAAGAATGAACCCTCCACATTAATGTTAACAAGGTACCCGTACCAAATTTAAATGAATCATCATAGGGCTTGCATACAATATACAATTTATTCTAAACTATTGACAATGTATAATAGTGGAGGATCTTGAAACATGACCCTGCAATCAATCACTTAGATTACACATTCTCAAACCAATAATCAATGTATCAGATAAAAGAAGAGAATAGACGAGATGTAATACATGAGATCCGTTATCGGATATGAGACAAGATCTCATACATACTCCATATCCAAACCATAAGCATGAAACTAATTGTTAATCTATTATCTTTGATATGAATAATGTAATCTATGTATAAACAACATAGGTATTCACCATTAAACCATGAGATCTATCCTCTACACAAATATATCTACCAAGATAGAGCAATGCTTATGACAATCAAACCACACACATAGTAAACTAACATGAAATCACATAGGATGAAGGGGCAATGCGTTGGGTTGGTGGGCCTATGCTAACCAGCGGTGTTCCCTCCTAGAGAAAACTTAAATCATGATAAAATCAAGATAACAAATAAAAAACCTAAGCACCAGTATTTTATATTAATATATCCACAATTTACATGAGAACATTATGAACAGGTTCAACCCAGTGGCCACTGTCACGCGGAATGAGTCGATCTTGCGGACAAGACAGACCTTCCTAGAATCTAATGAAGACCTAATGACAAACAAACCAACCAGACACTATCTTTCTCTAAATGCACTTTATAAATAATGGCAAACAAATGTGTTTAAGGGCCTACCTCATGTCCAACGCAAGTTTGGAGATGCCTTCGCTCCTTTGATCCAAGTAAGTTCCTTCGCCGCAAACCTGCAAGCACAAACAAGGCAAACAATTAAATAGCACCTGAATATCCAATATTAAAAAACATATTTAACATGAAAGTCAAGGAGTCCATGAAACAAATAGCATAAGATACTTGTTGAGAAAAATGAACTTGATTGTATTAATTCAAAAGAAAAGAACCTTACAACCTTTGCCTTGACGCTGTACAAGCTCCTTCCAGGGTCCAACAAGAAGTCTCCTCTAC